>JABCKD010000053.1:0-13415 GCA_013186415.1 Fusarium sp. NRRL 66088
TGTCGCATAACATTCGTGTGACCGGATGTAACTATCCGGTTTCACATCTGGCCTGTCGCATAATCCTAACGACATGAGCTTAAATAGCTGTGCCCGAACACATGGCTGTTCGATTCTTTTGTTCTTCAGATAACTCTCATTAATTGACTGGTACCATCAATGACCGCTGTGGACCCAACTGTCTGACATGGATGGATCACGACAGCTTGGCATGATCCAAGTTGAGCCCGTGGTGATTGGTCGACGCAGTGGGTACAGTTTGTGATCACGTGCTGGCAGGATGTGTCGGACTCGCGAGGCAGGGTAATCGCGGCCCGAGTTAAATCGTTCAATTCACAAAGGGGAGATGATTTTGGGGCGCCAAAATAAGGCTATTCAATTGATCAACTGGTCTCTGTTGTGCTGGTCGATCATGATCGTTTTTCCTCTTCAGGCGGGGTTCTCCCTTTTTCCCCCTCTTTTTAGGTCACATGATGGGACTCCAGCCTCATCCGTCTGACAGGATGTGTTGGCCGTGATAAGCTTGACCAAAGCGACGCGCAGTTTAGACGATAGATTGCATTACTTTTTTGGTATTACTGCAGGTTTAGGCATTGGGCAATAATGAGTTAACGTGTTATTAGTAACTAGCCAAGAGAATACCGCATCATGCCGGTTTTATCCGCCTTGGCTACTGCCGGTAGACAACCAACTCCTAGGTCTTTGTATTATGTGAGGCAAGATAGCAAGTTTCTTCTTATGGGCAAATAGACAACGCAGATCATTTAGCCGACTCTAAGCGATCTGCACGGGGCGGGCCGGTGTGCACTCCCACCCACGATTTGATCTGACAAGGTGTGCCGGGTAAGCGACGGCGTCAGCTGGTGCAACTTTCAGTGTCACCTTAAACTGAGGTAAGATGACGACGAACCAATGATTTCGAATCTGGTCGCACTTGCGGCTGAGCCTGACAGCTTCTCCCCTCACTATCCTACCACGATTCGCTCCCTCAAGACGATTACGCCCTACCCCCTCCCACACCAGCCCCGCCAAGTTAAACAAACGCTTCCCCGCCCACCTACCACCCGCCGATCAAGCGTAACCGAAGTCCGATGCCCATGTGTCCCCGCCACGACTTGATCAGCTGCCTGTAATTAGGCACTTATCTGGCTTGTTCTCATCTCCGCCCTGCGCGTAAGATTCGACCCTTACGATGGGGCTGTTGTGGCTGCAGCCGGTCAAACAAGCCGTCAATGGGGTCTTAGAAAAGGGTTTCCATCAAAACCAAAAACGGCAATGGATCGACGTAGTTTTCTCTTCCCCCGGAGGGGAGATAACGGAGACCATCCCACCAGGATCCCCACGTGGGGCAAGGCAGGGAAGCCTGCTCGTTCCTCTGAGACGATGATGCATGGCGATGCTCGAGCTCTCCAGGTAGCGGTAGACAATGAAGCCTCTGGTCCCTGGACCCTGGATGTGGCGGGGTTCCAGCAGGAAGGAAGGAGATCCTGTAACGGGTCAGGACCCTGTTGCTGTGGCTACGCCAACAGGCACAGAGTGGGACCGGGGGAACCACAAAACCCTGACGCGTTTGTGGTCTATTTCCTCTTTCGTTCCTCATCTTGAAAGTAAACAGCATTGGAATAGATAGTTGGAATCCAATTACTATAAGCCGTTCACAATATTTAGCAAGGGATTCTCAAAGCAGTTTGCCTTGTTTGCGAGCTTCACACGCCCCTACCCTTGCTTCTCTCGTCAGTTAATTTCTGATCGGGTGCACCTCAGACAGAGACACTCCGCTCAGCCCATGTCAAGGCTGGTCGCTCTTCCCAAGCAAGTTTGGCAGATCCTGTCGGCAAGAAGGGGGGCGTTGATAACTTGATATAACCTGTGTACCATGATTTTTCTTACTGTATCAGTCTTCTACTGCCTTGTTTGCATCGTTCCCACGTCCTTGCTTTCCCGCCTTCTACTTTCCTACTCTTTGCAACCTTCGTTCACTCCACTTCGCTTTTAAGAGGCAATGACGCTTGTCGCTACCAGAGCTAGCGCTCTCTCCTCCCCGTCGGCCAACAAGCCACCCCGCTTCACGCCCAGGGACGGCTGTCCCCCCAAACGCATGGCACCGAAGGACAGGGAATTGCCATTGATAGCCCTTCAGACCCCAGTGCTCATGTTGTGTACACCATTGAACAGGTAGCACACGCATGCTGATTGCTTTCACAGCGGCTCATAGCGACTAGGCCAGTGAGCATATTTCCCATAAACCCCGTGAGGTGCCACCGCTTGACGAGGATTGGGCTGGGTTTTCTACTGAGGTAGGCACTTCCACCTTGGCATAGGTACATCGAGAAATGCCCTACGATGCATATCTTGGGAAATATTTCCAGAGACACGCTTGCCGTACTGGATGTTCCTAGGTGTTGCCTCGACTGTCTCCATTGCCTCCCCTTCTTCCTCTCCGCTTGATGAAGGTATCTGTTATGAAGCTTTAGAGCCAAGCAATACACAGGTAGGATTCCAGGGCATCTACGAAGCGAAGCAGAGTTCCCAATCATTCTTTATCGCCCAAGCAATCAAAGGTATCGATTCTGGACTCCGGGGACTTGTTATCGGCGCATTATCCACAACAATCACTTCCTCTTGCCACTCAAGCGGTCTCTTCTGTTGTATGACATAAAAGCAAGTTTCTTCGTTTACATACTCAAGACGCATTACTGATACTACTCCTAGATAACTCCTCCTACTCCCAAGATCCTCGATCGCTTCTTTTCATCATGCCGCCTCCTCACGCTACGATCTTCTGGCTCAGACTTCAGTGAACCGATCAAGGGCCGGGCTTCAACTATAATATAAAACACATTTCTCCTCACGCTACGACAATACGACGAGCCCGCTCTCGTCGCCAGACGAGGTCAAGATGAATGGATGGCACTTTTCCAAGATTTAGGTAGGAGAAGACCTATACCTAGGACAGCACAGAAGGTCTCACCGGTGGCTGCGAATGAGCAGAATACCCTGCAGTGGCACGAAATCTCGCTGCCTCGGGCAATACGGCCTCTTCTTGAAGAGACTGAAGAACTTGTGAGCCCTTCTGCCAATCAAGAAAGGGTCTCTGGGCATTTGAACCAAAACTTAGTTGTCGTTGATGCTCAAGACACGCAGTGGCTCCTTTCGAACTTCATCGGAGGGGCGGCAAACATTCTTACAGCAGTTCCAAACGGTACACACAACTGGGCTGTTGGCTTCTTGGACCAAAGACTCGGGAAACCACTTCTCAGTTCTGTCCCTCAAGGCACAGAGGAGTTCGATGCAGTTTGGAGTTACATCTCTATTGGTTTGGTAGCTTTTTATGTCTTTCAACTCCTTCACGAGATCTACCGGCCGTTTCTTCAAACCAGGCTTTGGTTTGCTCCGCTTGTGTCTGTCGGTAGTTGCCGGCTGCCGGGTTGTTGCACGTCTCGTCTTCATGTTGAATAGTCAGAGCTCTGTCAAATGGGGAGGAAAGTGATGCTCAACGAATGATCGTATAACGCTACGATGTATAAGCTGGGAGGAGTTTATAGAATGTCATCAACGAGTTCGTCGGTTCTGAGAGTTGCCTCTGTTCCTCGCCGTCGGTGTGCTGGGCTGGCTCACCTACACCACACGCTGGAGCTACCGGTAGTGGCGGGAAAGCACGACAGGGACGACGATAGTCATTGTCGCGCTAAGTGAACCCTCAAACGTGCAGGAGTAGCGGGGCTGGGAACGACAGCCTGATGGGGAAGAGGGGCCAAGACTGTGTCAAAGACACGTCGTCAAAAGGCTGCACAGGGCCAGGGGGTGGGGGCCTTGGAGCAACAGTTGGGTCCTCGACACTGCGGGAAGGCTTATACCTCATCCTCATTGGCTTTTCTTCTTAGCTTCGGCGAAGTTAGCGGCCGAAATCCTTGCTAGCTCCGGCGAAGTTAGCGGCCGAAATCCTTGCTAGCTCCGGCGAAGTTAGCGGCCGAGATCCTTGCTTGTCTCAGCCATGCTAGTGGCCGAGATCTCAACAAACTTTGGGGCCTCTTGTATCGAGATAAGCAGGCTGTGGAAAGAAGCAGCACTTCGTACTCCTTCAAGTGACTGAGCCGCCACCAAACCGCCTTGGGGTCGGGATAACTCCTGGAAGCTGGGAGCGCTCGCCTCACTTGCAGCAACCACCAAAGCTATTTCGATTACACAGCCCACTGCCTGATTCCGCTGATAGGACCAGTTGTGCACCATTGCCGAATCAGCACCCCCCTAGGGTGCGGCGTTCGGCTTGCCCACCAAACCTGCCGCCGATGTCATCTTCCACTGCCTCTCGACGCATTTGTCCCGAGCAGAATGTACCAAGAGGAAACCAGCCCAGCGACATTCATGCTGGCTGAGGGCAGAAGCAGTGTAGCAACTATACTGTCTTTTCTTGTTCTTGTTTGATCTCTCCGAAGTGAGGTTTGGTTCAACCCAAAATAAAATAACGGCATGGATAAGGCAGGCGCTCTTCCCACTCAGTGACTTTCCCACACCCGTAAAAGTCACAGCTCGGCGAGTCTGGATTGATATTGCCCCTCCTAAACAACATAAACTCCATTGCTCGTCATCCGCGTCTCACATCAGACCGAACTTGCCACCTTCTCCTCACATGGAAGCAACCGCTTTAGGATACGGTGAAACACTTCCTTGACTTCATGTACGCTTCCCTCGGCGTGAACCTGGAGCGTGGTGAGCCTATAGCCGATCCCCATGAAACTAGGAAGACAAACCTTGAAGTAGGTGTTCGAGCTGTCTAGGTTTAGATTCCTGGCCATGTCTTGGCCTCTCCCTTCGTAATCGTCCAGCCTCTTCCGCTGCTTGTCACCTTTATCATCTTCCCTCCCCGATGATGATGAACGTCCGAGCAGCCGCGACTCGAGCGCTGGGCGCGACGCCCAAAACTCAATCGTGTGAAATTCATTCGACATCTGTAACCATCAGAGTGTTATTGGGATTGCTGTGTTGGTGGGACTATGTAGATACCTTTTCGCAGAAGACAGAGTACTGCTCACGATTATAGGGGAAACCGTCCAACAAGACGGCACGGGTTCCCTTCTCGCGGCTTGCATTTTTTATGAGATCCAGCATCAACGTGGCAGGTGCTGGAGTGAGACCTCGGAGAACCGTGTTGGCGTGAGTATGGAATGGTGAATCGCTGTCAGCCGCTGCACGGCGTAGCAAATCGCCAGCCGATATATGAACGGCCCCTTGGTCGCCATAAGCCTCGGCAGCTAGGACACACTGGGTACCTTTTCCAACTCCCGGGGGACCTGACTTCTGTGTGAGATAGGGAGGACTGAAGTCCCGGGAGACACTGACCAATGACAAATAAAATAAGGGGGTGGCTCCTCCGTCGCGCTTCCCATGCATCCCACTTGTCAATTATGCCGTCGGCTTTGATCTTGAGTTCAGGGTCGTAGATTAAGTGCTGGTCCTGTCGAAACTCGGTAAAATCCAGACCGGGGTACCGTTGTTGGTATTTAAACGCACGCTCGAGGCGCTGGTACTTGTCCACGTTCTTAACCAACCGGGCCTCGGGTGTGGTTTTGTCGCGATACTCGACACAAGCTTTCCGGATCTCTTTGCCACGGACAGGGTCGATCTCGCAAAATTTAGTATAGGCATCGTCTTCTCGATGGTCCTTCTCGGAGGGTGATACACCATCAGCGGGAGTCAGGTCCCCAATGATGACTTCGGCAAGGTCGTGGCACTTGGCGATCTCACGAGCTCTGTCGGTGTCAATCTAGCAGGGCTCAGGTCAGCGCCTACTCCAGAATATGCTAAGAAACTGACGTCTGTTCGCGTATCCGAGAGTTGGCCGACGATTTCGACAACCGAGTCTGTGTGCTGGCGCACTGTTTCGCAATCCTCAGCAGGCACACCTCTGTTCAGCCAGCCGGTCCGGGGAAGAGTGTCGAGTTTGTTTAGGAGATTCGCGAGCTCGGGGGGCTTGTCGTCCAAAGTGGGAGTCATTTTCGGTCACAGAGTTGGGGCCGATACAAGAGCAAGAATTGAGGGAGCAGAGATGGGGGGGAATGAGGGGCTGAGTCATTTGTGGTGCGGTGCAAATTGATGGTCTGTCACGTGAGGCAGTCAGCATTTGAACAAGAAACCACATGTACGAGATTCAAGTCCCCCTTACGAGGACAGTCATGTCAACCTATCAGCTTCTCCAATGAATCCCTTGACACTTCGCATCACTAGTGAAGACGGAATTTGACTCGATCTTTTTCTATTGGGAATACATACGACCTGGTTGCCTTGGTACCTACTATAGGGTGGTATCGTAGTCATTGTATCAAACAGTTAACTAGTACTAAGAAAACCAACAGCATTACCATTGTGCATATAGTTGAACAAATCGCGCGGCGAATGAGCCAAGACATATTTTTCTACAGTCATGGGTTCAAATGCTCGCTGGCAGAGACTGCCTCTCAGACTCTCGTTGTTGTTAGCATCGTACAGGACTCGTGGAGCCACGCCTACACCAGTCACCGTCAATAGCCGATGCATCCCAAGATTGGGGATGGTAACATACCACGGATTGGATTGTCTGCAAAATAGCCAAGCGCGCTGAGATGAGCAAGGAGAGCGTCAGCTACGAAAAGGCACTTTTCCATCAGCATTTTTGGCGACATTGGGTGACGCCATTTATATAGCTGGCCTGTCAGCACCATGTAACATCAGAAAGAGGAGAACCACACACCTGGTCCGGAAAGAGCTGCCAGTACATCAACCTCCATATGTCCTTTTCCATCACGAACAAGAAGATCAGAATTGCCACAAGTATATCTTCGCGAGATGAGACGGAATCTTTCATGTTCCGTTGAATAGCGTCAAGTAGAGATCGTTCTTCGGAAACAATAAACAACTCAAGATTGGAATCGAGCTGATTTTGCAGGACGCGAGGCACGACAAGGGACATATCGGGTATAGACCAACCCTTGATCAGCAGCTCAGTAGCTCCTAGAAGAGACAGTGCTTGGTCGGTCAAGTCAGATCTGCCGAAAGGACACACTTCTAGGAGGGGTAGCGTGGCGGTCAGCTCTGTGACGCAGCGCCGGGAAGAAGCGTCGATGTATTCGGCCCAGCAGGAGGAATCAACACGGCCCAACGCCACTGCGTCAGTAACAGCAGGCATCCAGTATGCGCCAACTTTGGTGTATATCGTTATCTGCTCTGTGTCGGTGGGTACAAAATGAAACACTTGGACGCGTAGTGAATCACCTCCGGGGAAGTGGCAGACATGAAATGGCATCATTGGGCCTGGCTGTTGGCTCAAGGCATCCCAATTCAACTTGGCCTTGTAGGCAGGGTCCGCCCCTAAGAGTGTCAGATTCTTTTGTAATGATGCAGGCAGATGGACGAGCTCGACTGACATTTGTCAAAGATGGTCGTCTGGGACAACTGTTTCTTGAGGCACAGATGCGGTATATCAGTGCAAGAGACGCAATGAGCCGCGTCGGCAGGACCTGGTTGGCACTTCTCTTCCATCAGTGCCGCATCCACCTGAGCCGGTTGCAACGAGGTACCTTGATTTTTCTGGACTGACATCTAATGCACGCTTCAGGGCGTGGACGAGGAGCAAGTATCTCTTGAAGAGCGGCAAAAGCCTCTGGACAAATGCCGTATCGTTGCTTCCACCTGAGTAGCTGCGTATGTTTCTGGCTGGTGGCTAGCCCGGTCATTGTCATGGTGTGGGTTGGAGAAAAGGAGGAGGAGTAGTGCGCTGTTTTCGAGTGGGACGACATCCATTCCTCCCCGCAAGCCAATCTTCTCGGTCCCTTGTTTGGCCGATGCGAGCAGGGAACTCGGCCGCTAACTTCGCCGAATGGGGGGAGGGGTGGCCCGCATCTCTATGTACCCTGCTCGGGAGTGAGCACACAAAAACCCTTGTCAAGGCCCCTTGCTCGTTTAGCGCGACGATGTGACAGTTGTTACCCCTGTAAGGCATGTTTCCATCTGATTGGGTAGGACTCGTCACTCCCTCCCTTTCCCCTGCCTTTGAGCAATGCCTTCATCTGTGACCAACTGGAGATTGTCGACGGCAACACGACAATAGAGACATGGTTGCTTTTCACAAGCGGAAATTTTGACACCGCATAAACCCATGTTCTCCTGCGGTTGCCTTTTTTTTGCCTCGTTTTCCCCCCTCCTCATCCTTCACCGATGTTTTTCTTGTCAGAATTGCATTTGGCTTCTTCCTGCGAGCGAACTCTTTGACCGACGATGGTCCAGGCGTCGTGGTTGTTGTTAACTCTGACTCACTGAGCGCGACACACCCCGGACCGTACCTGTGCCGACTGGTTGCCTTGCTGGGACTCTAGTCGGTTAGCATGGAATGCTTGACAGGCCCCGATGGTTTGGTTTGGAGCCCTAAGCGCATCAAGCTTGACTCTGCGTTTGTGGATGAGTTTGATGCATGGGAATTTGGCTATGAGGACCACAGCAGCTACTACGGCAACAGCAGTGAATGGGGCCTCACGCCACCGACACCAGCAGTTCCGTCGCACCTACCTTGCCATCTTGCTGAATCTACTGATTCTTCTTGCTTGCTGCCTCCAAGAGGTGAGTATGTAAACCTTCTCGAGTTGCAAGCTCGTTTTCTGCCTATTGCCCCATCCCTTCGCACCTTGATCACTATTGTCAACCAAGAGTGAGCATTGAAGCTGCGGAATCCTTTTAGACATGACCTGATAGATTACTGTACTAACAACCGTCGTAGCTAGGCTGCACTCTCCTCCCGCCTCGCCAGACGAGTGCTCACGCCCCATTTCACACGTCCCCAAGCGACTTCGGCCACGCCCAATACGACCCAAACCCACTACTCAATCTTCAGAGTCTCGAGGGGTCGCATCGCAAGATGTTGAAACTCTCGACAGCCCCTTCAACCTGCCCGAGGAAATGCGGGATATAGTACCTCGGGGCCGTATCCAATACGCTCGCCCGGACGACGGTAAAATAGATTCCTTCATCAAAGTCAATTGGCCCCTGTCGAACGCTTCGTCAAAGTTGGAATTTCCATCTCGATCGAAAGATAACATCAAGCCATTTCAGAGCGAAAAAGCGAAGGCTGCACACACCTCACTGCTCAAAACCGACGGACAGGGGACATTTGGATCATCACCAAATATCACGAGTCTGCAAACATGGACGAAACCGGAGGCCGGGGCCGGGCAGACTGGACTGATATCTCTGCCGCCACAAGCTGGACCCCAATGTACAAGAGGCCAATTTGATGACACATTCCTCAAGTTCTGTATAGTGCCTCGCTCGCTCTTGTTGAAAGACCGCATGCTAACACTGATGATAGACCTGGGAAACTGGTGTCCCGGGAGGAGTCTTCTTGTCAAAACGAGCCCGTGGCACCAGGTCTTGCGCCAGATCCGCGGGGACACGGTTCTGTCTAATGCCATCCGCAACGCCGTTAAGTGTTTGGCTGGCATTTACATTTGCGATTATCAGGCCGACGAGCGCCTCCGGCTGGTAGTTTGCGATCGATACACCATGGCCGCCGAGCAATACCAAAAGCTTCTACACGATCCAGTGAGCAAACGACTCCCAGAAGCAGATCAGCTTATTGCCCTGGGAGTCGTTCTTTCCACAGTCCATGTACGTAGTGTCCACGACTCACTGTTCCTTTCTCACGTTGTTGTAGGTTGTCCAGGTTGGGGAGCACCGTGGAAAACGCCACTCTCCGCCCTGGCTGAAAGGTTACAAGCAATGCGAGCTCCTCCTGCGCCAGACAGATCCTGGCGGTCTATTTTGGGAGACTGTTGCCGTTAAACGCAGCCATCTCCGTGATGCCATGTCCGTCATGGTTGGCCGTGGCCTGATTCTTTCCAAACTATTGACACCTCTCCCCGAGGCATGTCTATTCGACCCGCACAAGGAGGCCACGAGGTTCAATTGGCTGCTTTTCGGGAATGAGCAAGAGGTATATGAGATCCATGGCGGATGTGGCTTCTCCAGGAAGCTCATGCACATCATGAGCCAGGTGACGTACTGTACCGGATGCCTCATGCAAAACCCGGCGACCATCGTTGTCCCGATAACAGCGAAATACCTTCTCCGTGAGCTCCGCAACATTCGGCAGTGGAGTCGTGAGAATGCATCCTCGGAGAAGGCTAGAACACTTCCTCATACGATTGGGCTTATTAGATCCAGCGGGAACATGGTATGCACTGAATCAAAGATAGAAGTGATAGGCATGACAGCCGAAGCGTGGAGGATTACGGCAGTAATCTATTTATTATGCCGGCTTCTCAGGTAAGGACCAAGCAAGACATGTCGAATCAGTGCTCCTTTACCATCTTCGCTGCCATGGCCCAAAAGGCTCACAGCGCTGACAAGGCCCCAAGATTGCCTCGAAACCACCCAGATGTTGTCGACCAAATGGATGACCTTGCGAAATGCATTCGAATTTTACCCACATCAGGGCCGCTATTCACGGCACAGGCACCCATTCTACCAGTATTCGTCTTGGGTTTACTTGCCACTACCACCGACCACAAGGAGGTGTCACAAACCTGGTTTGAGCAGGTCCTGAGGACGCCAGTTCGAAGTGTAAGTGTAAGAGCTCTTCGCACTCATGCCTGCCTTCTGTAAACTTTTCTCAAGACCAGGATGCTAATGAACCTGGATCAGAGCGTGTCTTCTCTGTATGAGAGTCTGAAGCGTGCTTGGTGCTGGTCCGGTGGTTGGGTCAAGGCGCCGTCGGTGCTAACAACTCTACCTGTGGCCATTTGTAAGAGGGATCCCTGGTGGGAGAAACTGGTAGCGGATATAGAGGGTAGGGAAAGGGAGGTTTTATGTGTATTATAAATAAATTGAGCAATGGGTGGCGTCGTACGGAGCCAACTAGTGACCTATCTGGAGAGAGCCGTGTCGACAATTTCAAGGGATGTGCGAAAGAAATTCGAATAACGACTTTGTTATATGCAGCGAAGACACTGGAATTGACTGAAGGAGAGGCCCAAGGGCTCGATCTCGCGCTTTGGTGTAATCCCGCCCCTTGGCTGCTTCTTAGCGTGCCGGCGGCCATGTTAATAGAGGAGCCACTGTTAACGGCAGATTATTGTGCTGTGCCGATTAAAACGCCTCCTGCAGCATGTATCCACATAAACTGTCCTGTAGGAGGCCCTGGAAACCTGGTTCCCAGCATCTGTGGCTTCAGATCTACTATATAAGGGGCTTAGCTACCCTTTGGCATCGCTTTTTCTCATCTTCACCTCAGTCACAGCATTTACATTTACATCTATTCACTTTCGCCACGTTTGCCAAGCCGCCTTTGTACTTACCACGACGATCGAATGTCTTCAGCTACGGTATGCTACCTCTCTAAATACGTCCGATGTGCGACTTACCGTCGTCCTGTTAGATCAAACATGAGAAAAACCGTGCACGAATGAGAAGGAATCAAAGAAATTCGCGCGCTCGCAAGAAACAATATACAATGGAGCTCGAGGGCAAACTAAGGAACTACGAGATCCAGGGGAGCAATGCATCAGCAGAAATCCAGGAGAGTGCGAAGCGAGTCGCGAAGGAGAACAGTCATCTTCGCCAACTTCTCCATACCTACGGCGTTAACGATGATATCATATCAAGGCACTTGTCATCTTGCATGAAAGCTGACACAGATCCCTTGACGAGACTCATTTTGGCGAACAACCCCAGTGAGACTGTTCAGTCACTCCGACAGCAAATGCAGCGCGGACATCATCCTCCCGGTCTCAACCCTCATCACGAGAGCTCAGACAACTCCACGGAAGCAATCTCAGCAACTAGGTATCCCTCTAGGGAATTGGAGCGTTTTCCTCAAGCCGGCCCTGCACATGCGTATGTTCCAATGTTGTCTTGCAGGTCGCTCGCCGTAATGCAACCGGCGATTGATCGTCAAATGTGCTGGCCGAAGGTTGAACAAGAGGAGTTCTCGGGTGATAAGCATCGTGATGCGGAGCATTTCGTGTCGACACCCATGGTAATCAAAAACCCCAATCCGCGAGATGATATACATGGGGCATTGCGCTGGAGAACCGAGGCCGAAGGAAGTCAGGCAAGTGCGCAGACTAAGGGAGGATCTAGTTCCTATGACCTAGCCTGAATATTTAATACTTTTTTTCTTTTATATATGCTTTTAGATTATTATCTAAGCTTATCGGGAGAGTAGTATCAAAGCATAGGCTAATTAGACCTTATTATACTTAGCTTGCCTTATTTAAAAAAAAAAAATAAGTATAATAATAGCAAGCCTGGGGTTTTCAACATGGGCGGCCAGTTGCGTCATCTGTCTCGCAGGTGTGATGGCAAGGATCACAGGCATCGTGAATAGCTTCACGGTTAGTGTGAACCTTCCATGTGCATGGATACCAGGCAGAAGTGCACTCCTCAGTTCAACCCCGCATCGGCTTGCACACCGATGTGGGAATCTTGTCGATGATCAGAAGCGCTGCGAAGCATAGTTGCTGCGAAAGCAAGGAAGCTCGGCTAGGAGCAACCTGGTCTTAGTAACAATATACCCCGTACCTCTGAAGGTAGGCAGCTTTCGTATACCCTCCCCCACCCTCCAAGAGGTTTCCATTCTGGTCGCAAGGATAGTAGTTGCTCTCG
Source organism: Fusarium sp. NRRL 66088 (assembly GCA_013186415.1). NCBI lineage: Eukaryota > Fungi > Ascomycota > Sordariomycetes > Hypocreales > Nectriaceae > Fusarium > Fusarium sp. NRRL 66088. The sequence continues at coordinate 12,631 of JABCKD010000053.1, forward strand.
GCGTCGTTGTAGTAATATCCACCATACGCATCAGTGAATGGACCATACAAGCCGCTGCCAGATGCCCCTGATCCCCCACCCTCCCCACCACCCTTGCTTCCACTTCCGCTGCCGCCACCATTGCCTTGTTCGGAATCGGACAAAGAACTGGATGGGGGCTGGCCGACACCGTAAAGCTGGTAGTATCTGAGAACGTGTGGCAGCGACGGTTCGTGGGTGCCCCAATTAGGGATGCCTCGAGGTAAATTACCAAAACCCCTAGGTAAATGACGGTCATAAACCCGAGGTTTATTACGCGTCATTTATCACGTGCTTCCAAGCACTATTAATACGCACATACAGTCTGGTGTCATTGGTATTCGTCGGGGATGAGGTACCGATCCCACTAAAATTGGCTGTATCTACAAAAATGCAGTCCTGGAAGTCGTCCTCGAGCTCTAAGAGCAGCTTCACGTCAGCTGTCTCCCAGGATTGGCCGCTCGGCATTCTCCAAGGTGTCTCTTGGGCCGTCTCAAGTCTTCTTAACACCCGACTATTCATATATATGAATGTCAATTTATTGGTGCTAGTGACAGTAAGACGATTGCGAATCTTGTTGTGGAGGAAATTGATCGAGGAAAAAGATCTCTCAGAAGGTACGGAATTAGCCAAAGCGCCCAGGACTCGTTTGGCCAATGCAGCGAGTGATACATTCATAGAATGAAGATACCGCCAACTGTCAAGGACATGTTGGTGGTGTGGAGTGCCCTCGGATGCTGCTCTATGTGAACGGCTTATAGTAATTG
>JABCKD010000054.1:0-37942 GCA_013186415.1 Fusarium sp. NRRL 66088
ATAATACTAATAATCCTTTACTAATATAAACCTAGCACGACCGGTTTATCCCTTGGGAATCCTATGATCGTTATACTAAGAGTAGTACGGTCTAGAAGCTAAGCAGTAATCTCAGACTTACCTCGCCTGGCTAGACAAGGGTCTCGGTCGAGTCTAGGGTTGCGGGGCCTCTTAATACTAAGTTAGAATAAAGTATATTATTAAATAAGGCTATATATATAAGATTAATTAAAGCTAGCAAAAGGTTATTAAAAGCTTAGTAAAGCCTTAGAACTTTATCTAGCCTTACTAGTTAAGATTGCTAAGAAATTATAAAGGGTCTTTTTTTAAAAGATTATATTTATTACTTTAGTATAGAGGTAGAAGATTATTTATAAAACCCATGTCGTGGCATATCTAATAATGCGAGAGGTCTAGTTTTAAGTAGATAAATACCTCCTTATAGATTAAACTCGGATATGCATGATATCCGCGAGCTAGACAAGCTTGAATTTAAGAAACAGTAACACCAGCATGCGTCTCCTTCCAAAGCCCACTGCAATCTTTACCTACTGCGGGATTCCACTTGACAAAATCAGCGAGGGAGATTTTGTGATAGTTCAAGACGTCCTGACAAGTGGTTGTGGGGCTGATCAGATGGAACTTGTTGCAGTTGGTCACCATGCCTTCTTGGATAGGGGTCGGCGTCGAGATTCCATTGCCCTTGGTGGTAGTGGTTGCTGGTGGCTTGGGCTTGGTGGTCGTCGTCAGAGTCGGGATGAAGCCAATGACACCGACACAGGCGTTGGTGCCCTTCCACAATCCACTGCAGTCCTTGCCAACCGCGGGATTCCACTTGACAAAGTCGGCCAGGGAGATTTTGTGATAGTTCAAGACGCCTTCACAGGTGGTCGTGGGACTAATCAAGTGGAACTTATTGCAATTAGAGACCATGCCCTCCTGGATGGGGCTTGGGGTTTCGATGCCATTCCCGGGATCCTGAGTAGGAGAGGGCTTCACAGTGGCAGTGGGCTTGGACGTGGCAGTCGTGCTGGACGAAGACACCCGTGTAGATACACGCGTCGTGCTCGAAGGAACGATGGTTGTAGGCTCATCATCATTGACAGTGCCGACTACGCGGTATAGCCTGTCTGTGTCGATATCAGGGCACCTGATATCGGGGTTCAACGACTTGAGCTCGTCCACAGTCAGACCCCACCCGTCGGCGAAGCTCGAGCACGTCGCACCACTGTCGGCGGAGGTTGCGAATCCGCAATCCACATCTCGACGTGACGGGATATGAAGAGCGGAGGGCAACTATGGAAGAAGCCCCACGGCCAAAAGACATGAAAGATGCATTTGGCTGGCTTGAAGGATAGATGGCAAAGATCAAGGAAGAGAAATGGAGGCTCTTGGCATTCCACGTCCGCTGGACAAATTGTGTTAGGGATGGCGAGGGGTCCCTTGGTTTTGACCCTTACACCGTCCTTCAGACCAACCTGACCAATGTCGCCATTATTTTCACCACAAAGGGTCCCTCGAAGCAGATCGATCTTGTTGCTGCAACCAGCAATCAGACTTGCGCGGCCCCTGCTGGAATCGCCATCGACATCGCAAGCACAGACAATACGTTTGGCTCGACCGGCGAGTATGAAAAAGATCGCTGCCCGTGGGTTACATCTCCGCCAACCGAGGCAGATAGCTGCGCCGTCACGATAGGTGCTGCAGCTGCTTCAAGCATTGCCGCCTCCATGACTTCTGATGTATGCAGGGGTTGGGCTACCAACGTTCCTGATGGAGTTGATTGTTCATCCTTTAAAGAAAAGAGTGCAGCGCTGCGAATCGTTCCAGGGGGGGCAACTTGTTTGGCATTCATGTTGGGGGCTCTCGGCTTCATTCTGTAATCTTATGCAGCCCTCCTCGGCATAACATGTCTCTCCTTAAGCCCCGTTGTCAGTCGATCCAAGGTTCGGGCACGACCCATCAATGCGAATCTTAGGCTGGTTCACTCCAATATTCTTCACCCAGTGGATTCCATGAATCGACATAGTGGGGATAAAGTTAAATATTCCCCTACTAGGAACATATCCTCAGAAGACGGGGAAAAGGAACGCGGACTGACCCAAAAGCTATAATGGTATGAAGCTCAAATGCAGTCTTGGACCGGGATACCATCGATGTCAAGACTACCTCGATAAACTCTTTCCACTCCTTCTGGAGTGAGAGGATCGTAACACCGGAGCCTTGCTGGGCATAGAAGGTATCAAATTCCCCGAACAACTCGTACAGCGCCTCGTAGGTATCACAGAACTTTTTCCAGATTATCGGGTCATTCATATATTCAAACACCATGCCTGGAATTCAAGATGAATAGTCAGAAACGGAGGGGAGAGTCAGGGAGGAGTGTGAAAAGAAAACGTACCCATCTCTTTGGTGGCAAGGAGCTTCTGATCAGCTGACATTCTTGTGTATGAGCCGAGAGATGACGACTGCTTAACGCCAAACATGGCCCCCTTCATATTGTTTGGCCGGGCCTTGAAGATTGTGAGGCGGTCGAGGTGAGAGACATTGCCGAGCTCAGCAAGCAGTACGAAGATGAAGGCCCTGGATTTGCCGCCCAGCTGCCAAGGCCATGATGTCTCTGCCGTCAGGGTCCATCGTTCGGTCCAGCTACAGGGTACCTTGGGTGTAGGGTTTCGTGGAGTCGGCCTCTGATTTTTAATCTGGCCCTCGTTTAGCCATTCCGTGAAGAAATCGCCAATGAGCTGGCCTTCAAAGGCGTGCTCGGCTGTGAGTTGGCCATCTGTCAGCGAATTTCCCCTGGGTTAATGTCTTGACTGCAGCAAACTCACTCTCATATTTAACCCGGACCTCCTCTGAATTGCCGTTTGCGCCCCTGATCCACGCAGTGTCGTGCGGCCGCAAGGCGTCGACCTCCCAGTCGGAGCATGACATGGACGTATTACCCCAGTAGCGTGAAACGTCGTCCCATTTGTTGCCTTCGATACCCTCCCACTGGTATCTCGCATTTCCCAGGAACGATGGATACTCATACTTCTTTCCGTATAGCGTGAAATTTCCCTCGTTGTCCTTTTTGCCTGTCATTGTCGCTTCGCCATCTTTGCGGCTTTCCAGCCTAGACAACTGCTGGCCGTCCATAGTATCTGGCTGTCCCCTCCTGGACAGCGAGCTTGTTGAGTGATATCCTGGCCAGGGCCAGGGGCCCTCGAGGTCGACTTCCGGCTTGTAGCTCTCGTAGTCGGGAATGTCGGTATAACCAAGCTCGAGGTCCATATTGGCGCAGCCGCAGCAGGGGGTCTTGGTCTTGCGGTTCTTGCCACAGACTAGGCAGGTAGGGCACGACAGCTCTCCGTCGGAGCCCTCGATTGCCTTGGCGGCTTTCTCGCCCATGTACGTCAGTGGTTTGATGTTGGACTCGGAGCCGTAGCCCCATGCCCTATCCTCGCCCAAAGATGGTTGGTCCTGATAGCACGAGCTGTCGCCTCCTTTCTTTGCTGTCGAATGTTAGAACCGCTACTGTAGAAATGTTCAAGATATAGGTGCTCCGCGGCAGGGCTGCAGCACTTACGCCATCGCTGACAACGTAGGGAAGAGCTTCAGACTCGCTCCAGCCAATTGTTTTGCTGTTCGGCAGAGATAGGTTAGCGTTGACCATCCTTACCACAGAGGATGGTGACTTACTCGTCATCCATTTCGTAGTTCTAGAGTGCGATCGTTCTATACATATGATGTGTGTTAGCCAACTGGCCTTTTCGATACGGTCAGAAAGAGGTCGGGTATAGGGAACCCACGAAACGCTAGTATTCAGACACGTCTCAGGGGTCAAGTCGGGAGACGGGAAGAAGCTCCACTCCGTGACCGTTCTGTAATCCATCGATATCTGCTCTCATTAGCCAAGAATATTCGAACAACGCTACTGGGCTCTAGATGGAGGCAGAACAAACATCGATACTCGGAATGTTGAGATGGCGCCGTTCGCTGAACAATCCTAGATCAATCTTTAGGCCGAAGCTCAAGAAAGCGCCAAGTGCAAACCGGCCCCCCGCACCCCCAGAGTTGTGGATGATATTGTAGTTACCCATCGAGACCCTGTTGCTCTCACGGTCGACGTTCCTGGTGCCCAGCTTGCCCGACTGGTTGGGTGGGAAGTTCACATTAAAGCCTCCAAAGTCCGACTTGATGCGAGTGCTGAGCTTCCCGTCAAAGTAGGGGGCGCTGTCGCTAACGGCTTCCCCGTCGGTGTCATTGAAGGATGCGAGCGTATAGTCGATCTTGTAGTAAGGTTGGAAGGAAAGCCAGCTATTGCCAGATGGGTGCAGTGTGTAGCCCTTGAGCTTGACGGCTTGGTCTCGGTGGATGTTGGATTGCCCTTTTTAGCCAAGTCAAAGTCAACCTCGCCAACGCCTCCGATAGAAAAGGTTAGATCTGACTCTCCGTCGACGTTAAGCCAGCCATTGGCTTGTTTCACATCCAATATGTTGCGTAGTATCACCTTGTCACTTCAGGGGAAGACTACGGCGTCTTTACTGTCAAATATGGCATCACGCTCAAAGATTTGTCAGTCCCCCCTCATGCTTGCCTGTTCAGAACCGGAAACTCACAAGGCCCCAAAGTATCTTTCTTAACCCCCATGCCTGGGAGAACTGCACAAATGTCTACAAGGACTACCACTATTGCGTTCGGCCTGTAGGGTATATCTCTACATACCTAGGCTACTTGCCAACTACTTCTACCAAAGAGTTCGTCCAGACACCGACTACGCCATTGCCGCTCGAATATGATCCCTTCGCCGACTACGTTAGCACCAACCCTGTGATTCCGCTTGCCAATAAAACGCGCGAGGACTGCAGCTCGTAAGTTGGATCATTCACTGTGTGGTGTTAGTAGCTGCTGAATTGCCTGTTTGCCCATCAGATATTTGTATCTGCCCAACATCAAGGCAACCCCGAACCTTGCAGACTTTTGGTCCATGGCCATGGCCCATGACATCACCCCAGAAGTGAGTTCCTATAACAATGGCTTATTTATCCTGGGACGTGGGCTTGCACATATCTTAGCCCATCTCCCGCACCCATCCTACAGAGCATGTCAAGTTCAAACCTGGTGCTGACCAGCGAAAAAGGAATTATTCTCTGGAACCCTTCGCTGGCCAACTCTCCGTCTAACGCATCTGGTTCTCACTCTTATAATTATCCTTGCACTGTCTCAGAGAGCGTATTTTATTGCGTTGCCCTCGAGTCCGCTACCCAAGGTTAGTTTCCCAAGTATATCTTATTTATTCTCTCTCAGCAAGTTCTAATCCACGGCACAAGATAACAGCCCCTGGAGAAGAAGACGTCGAAGCCCCGCCCAGCCCACGTGCGGCCGGCGAGGTTAAGAATTACACTGCGTGGTTTGCTCCCCAGTCGTACCACTCTTGCGAGTCGCTCCTCTCGACCACATGGCTCGAGTTTGACGGCTTCTATCGCATGAACCCGTCGGTCAAAAGCGACTGCACCGGGCTGGCCGTTGGCACAAACTATTGCATATCGACCAACGAAGACGGCAGCCCACCGTTACTGGAAGACGAGAATACAACGACCGCCAGCGCCTCGGCTACGGCCACGGCCACGGATGTTGTCACTCCCAGCCCTGTGTAGTCTGGCATAACCTCCAACTGTAATGAATTCTATCTTGTGCAGGCAGGTGACGGATGCTGGGCCATTGCCAATGATGGCGGTATCGAGTTGAATGACTTCTACGAGTGGAATCCTGCCATAAAGAACGACTGCTCTGGGCTGCAGGCTAAAGTATATGTATGTGTTGGTATATAGGGAAGACGTAGGGCCGCTGGCTTTGGGGGGGGGTTAAGAAGATGCTAGAAAGAATCCGAATGATTCAAGCTTACATAGATGAGATTCGATTCGACGGACGAAAGAAAGATACGAAGTGGCCGGCTTCAGATGTAGCTGGGATCGTTGTTAAACCTCTGAGATCCCAATCGGGTTGACTTAGCAGACTCATGTATTTCAACTCTATTGTCCCAGATTCCTCAACCTGACTGTGACTCTAAGGTGTACCAAGGTTTTATATCTAGTTTTGCTGGTACCAGCTAGGCTTTTCTAGAATCCCTAGTTCTACCAACTGATCATGTTTTGCATAGGGTCGAGTGAATTCAGGATCAAAAGCATCCACATGGGTCCCTTTGCCCCGAAAGATGGTGTCCCCTAGAAAGGGATTATCTCTGTCGCCATACATAAAGTCCTCTACCTCACGTCCAACGCAGATGGCCAGACCTTGAACTATAGGCTCATCATCAACGCGAATGACGATCTTTGGTCTGGCTGCGGTCACACGTCCGCGCCAGTCAAGTTCGTTTCGCATTTGCTCGAGTAAGCTCTGGTAATGGCCGTTCTTTGGGAGGAACCAGAGAAAGCTCAGCTCGACTGACCGGAGTGTCAGCGGCATTGCGAGTAGTAAATCAATCACGTCTGCCTGGTTGACGAGGAAGCGTGAAAGACAAAAATGCTGGAGGTTTAACCACGTGTCGATGGGGAAAAGCGTGCGCAGTGGGATATGATGTTCTTCACCGCCCTCATCTGCATCCCAGAGTTCGTTGGGGATTGCGAGGTTGGTCGTGAGGCTCATATGCCGCAGTCCCTGCGCCGTGCCAAGTGCGTGCTGCAGGAGACCGCTGCGAAAAGAGGGCCAGCCTTTTCTGTCTTGGCCACCAACATGTAGAGAGAGGTCGATTCGGGAGAAGCCGGGTCGGGCCAAGAGGGCGACGAGGTCTCTATACTCGCTATTTTCCGCCTCGTCAAAAACGCGACAGTTGATCCCGGTGAGAAGCTGGTTGCTATCGATGATAAACTCGGAGATGCCAGCGGCTGGGTTCTCGCGTTGGTGTTGAGCAACTGCCTGGGTCACAAGACAGAACCCGCGCCACTTTGCTTTCTCCTCACCATCCCAGCTCTGTGCATAAGGACGATTAGATTGCTCCTCAGCGACCGGCCAGCCGCGAGGCATGGGATAGATTAATCCACGAGGAAGAGAGCGAATCATAGGGGTAGGGTAAAAGGGTCTGTGAGGTTGCCCGTGAGCCACAGGTGTCAGGGTGATTGTTCGCAGGTTGGGGAATCGGGGCAGCCCATATTTGAGGGCGTCGGCGTCGCTGTATGTAGCGATGATCTGTTCCTGCTCCTGCACCAGCTTCTGATAATGCTTGTAAGACTCTGCTGGACTCAACGGCGCCTTGAATCGCTCCAGGACTTCAAGATGGTGAGGCTTCTTCACATCGCCACTCCCATAGTTCTTGACAAAATCGTAATTCTCGCTGTATATGCGCCGGAACCAGAACGGAACGCCGTGTACATCACCAATGTCGTCCTCGTCGTCCTCGTCATAGTACTCATCATCGGGGGTCTCGAGCGAGTAAGCTAGGCGCGCATCGTCGTAGATGATCTCGACAATCCTCTTCCTGAACTCTTCATGATCGGCGACGGCCCTGAATACGCTCACATTCAGTGGGTTGGGGGACAGGAAAATGCGGCTGAGGCGTAATTGAGCGAAACGGTGGAGTCGAGCGCATGTTAAACGCAGGCTCTTGATGTCGCTGTTTGGCAACCCAGACAGAACCTTGTCAAGGAGTTCTGGTGGGAGGTGAATAAGGCAAGTGTTCATTTGTTTGAGGTGGGATGAACTCATCGAGAAGTTTGCTGGATGGAAAAACCAAGGTGTTAGATGTAAGGTAAAGAAAGGCTGCTAGATGAATTCAGTTTATCTTGCGGGTTTTTACCTCCCCCGGAAGTGGGGCCTGGCGAATCCAAGTCTTATATGTCTTTGGGGTACGTTAAACCTCCTGCCAAGTCACGACATAGCCCATTTGTGACGAGAAGCTAGAATTCAAGAATCTAAATACCTAAATAATTAGTCCTCAGCGGCTCACCCGCGTACGAAATTAGTCAAACTAAACCAAGTCTTGTCGAGCAATGGCATCAATTCCGTGCAAGAAATCTGAAAATTACACTACTCTGTGAACCCCACGACCAATAAGCAACCTCCCCTGATCCATACCGACCCCTGCTAGCTCCCCATCCTGCTGAGGTGACGGAAGCCATGTCGGACAACACTCACGAAGAAAATCACTAATTACGTATTTTGGAAGAAGGAATGCCATTAGGCAGCAGTCAGAGCTGAGCCTTGTCGAAGGCTCGGAAGCGAGGAGAAGGTATTGCTCTTCTCAGTGACCTCAGCGGCAAGTTCCTCAGTGTCCGAAGGTAGCGGGAAAGATAGGTTTAATATTAATATTTCTATTCATACTAAGAGGGGTCATATAGGAAAAATAGGCATAAGCAACTTTAAAAAACTATTATTATTAAGTTTTACCTAAGGTCCTTAGCCCTCCGTAGCATAACACTACCTCCCTAACCCTAAGAGCTCAGTCGAGTAGAGTTATGCTTGTAGCAATAGAAAGCACCACGTACTGACTGACCGAGCATCTTTCTATTTATGGTTATCGCACACCGGCTGTTAACGTTTCCAAGACATTTTAGCTTTATAATATTGCTGGTGGCTTTCGATCTTGTCTTCCTACAGGGCCGCCAAAGGAAAGATTCTTGCTTTCAGCGCGAGTTGCGAAGTCGGGGCTTGTAGATCTTGTTAGGATTTGTCCTGTTATGCAGCCTTTTAACTAAGTTCAGACACGGGACAGACCGAGAATGTGAAGGCGCAACTGGTCCGACCAGGGTGTTCCAGCTCGCACAGAGATCTACAGCCAACATTTCTAGGTCAGTCTTGAATCGACCAGGGCAAGCCAGCTAGTTTCAGGAATGATCGGCAAGCTGACAACCTTTACCGCGAAGGTTGACATAACTTAAAACATGCATGGTAGATGCCTAGTGTTTGCTGTTTGGTCTCTTGAAGAGTGATCCGGGATTGCGGTATAGTAACCACTCCAGATCATATCTTTTAGTCTTTTCCTTCTAACGAAAAAGCATTTGTGAAACTGAGCTTGGGTCTGATGCAAGGTGGGTGATGGGAGGCGGCCGATTGGGAAGCCAGACGGTAGAACCAGAGCGAATCGATGATATCAGAGCCTAATCCACTGATTCGCTCTCCGTGTAACTGAGGGCTTATGTACATGCTGCAGGCTACAAGCCTCAGGGCCCAGCTGGACTTAGCTGAGTGGATGGGCTGGGGTTCAGCTCAGACCAAGTAGGGGAGGCTTAGGTGACATTAGGAATGCTGGTTAAGCGCGGCTATCCAATATGTGATGTCACGAGTCTCCTAACGCAGCCTTGGTTGGGTGGCTGGCCTCAAAGGCATGCTGATGCAGCCTTGGCAATTCGCTGCATTGATAGTACTACGTAGTAGGGATTGCGCAGTCCCAATTGGAAACTGGGCTTACTTGGGTGAGACATCGCAGCCCGAAAGCGGTATAGATGAACTTCAACATTGAGCTGAGAAACCCTGCTAAATTGTCAAATCACACAGATCAATTCCTCCTTCGTGATCCAATTCGTAAGTCTACAGCTGCTTTACAGTTGTGGCGGTCTCGGCCCCCGCCAGCCAACTTCAGCCTTTCACTACTATGATTTCGGAAGTCTGAACTTCCTGTCACATACGCGACGAATATGATCGTCCCGACGCGATCGACGATACGAGGATTTGAGCGAATCATTGTCGCCAAATCGTTTCCTCAGCTTACCCCTATCACCATGCATCATGATTTACCCCAGCATAGGTTCATCCACAAGCGCTGAGAAACGATATCACCTCTGCCTCCAGCTGAATCAGGAAGCAGTGATGTCCAACTTGACTAGAAGATACCAATATGTGATTGGATAGTTCGACTGGCATGATTGTTATATGTGCATGGTTAGATCGTGCCTTTGAGGACAGCTAAACAGTCAGCTGAGAGTGAGACAGACACCTTTCAGCAACGGTAGAGCACTCAAGCTAAGCCATCTGAGGATTATTTCCGCAATAGCTAAGCGCCGAGTGGAGAGTGCTTGAGGGGCATCGCAACGCGATCGCCGAGATTCTTTTCTGCAAGAAGTTCCCCAATCATTAACAAGACTTGAACCCTGGGTTCAGCCGAAGGAACAGAATCTATATAAACTTACAAGCCCCCGAATTGAGAGACCAGAACACCAGCACACTCATCAGACTTCCCCAACAACAAGCAATCATCTACAAACTTTCAGCTCCCTCTCAAGCTTATCACAATGGCTTCCGTTATGTCTTTCTCCCAGCAGCAGCAGCAGCCACCGCAGCAGCAACAGCGGAGCCTCCCTATCCAGACAGTCAACTCCAGCTCCGGCTCTGTCGACGGCGACCTCCTCGCTGCCTTGGCAGGCTATGTCACCAGCGGTGCTCATGCTCGCAGCGCCACGCAGCAAGAGATCCAAGATCTTGCTTCCGAGGTCATATCCAAGCCCGGCGGCAGGGCTCATCTTGAATCCCTCGTTTCATGCGACCCCTATCCCGAGCACAAAATCTGGAATCATTCGGCTCCTGCTCATGGAACCATCGATATGTCCAAGACCAGAATTGCCCTGACTCTTGGGATTCCTAGCCCTGATCCGGTATTCGACGCATCTGGTACTGGTTTCTTTGTGCCCTTTAGTAGTTCTCTGAACAGGTGAGTAGGAACCTAAACTCAAGGTTCCATAGCCTAACTGGGTTATTTCTCAGCGGTATCTTCTACTACGATGATTTGGACCTGTTCATCCCAGGAATTGCCAACTTCAAACTCACAGTCACTAACGTAAGTAACCAAAACTTATAAAAAAGAAGAACTAACGTTTTGTAGCTTGATTTCTTTGTCGATATCTACCGCGACGAGAACCGTATCGGCAACTTCTGGTTCCGCAACCCTGGCTTTCTTCTCCCCACCGGTGGTGTCCAACTGGTTGGGAAGATTGGTGTCTCGACTCAATCTTCTTGATAATTTTGAACGTGTTCTCGGATGTCCCGTGCGTGGAAGTGGTTTTGATTTGAATTTATCAGTAATGCATTTCAGGCTAGGGTTAGGCTGGGTATGCAACTGGTTCGCTTATATTCGGATTTGTTATAAATTATAATACATTCTTTTCCTATAACCTACCTTTCTTACCTACTGTTTATTTTGTTGCAAAGGGCTCTCAATCGGCGCTGAGGCTCAGCTCTTATGTATACGGTCTGTAGGAGTCTTGTACTGCAGGCTGTAGAATGACCAAAAAAAAAAAGTCGCTGTACTAATTAGGTTGTTATGCTGTGATGTTTTAATCATGTGTTTAATATACTTGAAGCCCGGCCCTGAGCTGATCAAGCAGGCATTCTGAGCCCATGTCGTGACCTAGGAGGGGACCGACGCGAGAACCTAGCTGCTAGTATCTCTGAGTTTATCGTCGATAATAACCAGCTTCTCACGGGGATTAATTGCCGTATTTTCGACGAGGCGGAAAATAGCGAGTATAAAGACCTCGTCAGTATTGACCTCTCTCGACATGTTGGTGGCCAAAAAGAAAAGGCTAGCCCTCTTTTCGCAGTGGTCTCCCCAGCACTGGCACGGCACAGGGACTTTCCGCTTTCTGGTAATCATCCCTACAATCGCTCAAAAACTCGCGAGAGCGCCAGGCCGGATCTTCGCACCTTCGTGCCATGCAAACAAGCAGCGGCACGCAGGACAGGTAGTTAGGAGTTAGGGTGGGCTTCTGGGCTGACCCACGCGCGGTGGCGAGCTGGTTGCGCGCTTCAGTCACACCTAGACGCATGGACCTCTAGTGACGTCATCACCCGGCCAACCAGCATGCGCGCTAGCAAAACAACAAATTAATATCAACTCTCAGCTTCATCGATAATTGCGCATCTCTTGCCAGAGGTCAGCCTTCCCTAAAAAATCTGCAGAGCTATCTCCATGACTAGCCCCTATCTATACCCTTTCATTGAGGAGTGGCTAGACGCCATTACTCAAAACTTCGAATTGATCCAGACCGTTGGCCAACCATCACAATCGATTCCGACGAAGCGAGCTGCCAAATTTGGATATCGATACTCAATGACGACTCCTCCGCCATCAACATTTAGCAATCAGAACCAAAGGCGCGATGCATCACCCACGAAAAGACAACGGTTCGAATCCGAGGATGGCGACAATAGAGAAATTAGCTGGGCGGAAGAGGGTGATGACCAGACACCACGATCAAATCTCACTCGACGGCTGCCAAATACAGATGCGCCACCGATACCGTTCCGTGGCTTCAGCCTCCCAAGCGTCACCCCGTCACAATCCCCTTCGCTAGTGTCGGGGAGTTCAAACCAGTCACCATCTGCGGCAGGATCCGAGAGGTCGCACGTCAGAAGCCGTCGCACAAAGAGTCCTGTCAAATCTGCCAATAGCCTCTGGGCATTGGACTTGCCTGTCATCTATACGCCTATGGGGGACGATGCTGTGCAGATACTGCCAGGGGATGTGAAGGCTCTGTTCAAGAGCATTGAGGAGATTACTATGGACCATGTCGAGGTTATTCCCTCTGAGGTTCGCAAAGATGTGGAAGCAATTATTCCCCGGGCAGCAAAGAAAAACGACTGGTTTCGAAATGTCCAGAAGGCCCCTGCTATGCATCAGCAAACACCAGAAGATGAGACCCCTTATCCCCGCTCCCATAAGCCGCAGTCACCACTTGATATTGCCTTGCACGAGCTCGACCTCTTGCGCGACATTGGAAACAAAGCCAAGAACTGCGAAGTTCGTGCCTGCGCAGAGGTGACTTGGAACATGCTGGTCCATCAACCACTTTTTGAACATGCACTTGCTGGTCACGCCACCGTCCAAGCCGAACCCTCTCTCACGGCGAAGATCATGGCACCCTTCTCTCCTGCAACAAGTGAACGAGGAGGAGGAAGCGTTATCGAGAATAAGATGGTCGATTTCTGCTTTGCCCTCTGGCTGAATGAGGGGAAGCCCCGTCAACTCGAGGGCGATGATAAGGCGTCATCGACCGACGCCAGGCTGATCTCCGCTATTGCAGACCAAGTCTGGGCCCAACCTCCTGACGCCCAGTCCGTTAATCAGACCAACTATCCCCCGTTGCAATTCGCCCCTATCGCATGCAATATTGAGACCAAGATATCGACAGCACAGCAAGCAGGGCAATTACAACTTTCCGTTTGGACCGCCGCGTGGTATCAACGTATTATCAAGCTAGTGCCTGATGGAGTTGCCCAGCATGGCATCATAACACTGCCACTCTTGCATATCGTCGGACATGACTGGAGGTTGTCGTTTGCGTGCTGGCAGCGGGACAGGATTGAGATCGTGGGGAAGCTTGCGCTGGGGGATACTAGGACCTTACTGGGACTGTATACGCTTGTTGCTGTAGTGAGGAAAATTGGTGATTGGATCGCAACAGATTATCGACGATGGATTGAGAGGGTGTTTTTGGAATGAGCAGGCTGTCAAACAGACTAAGCATCCATCTTTCACGTCCAGCAAGGCACTACTAGGGGTGTTTTAGGAGCTCTCTGCAAGCACGTTTTTCCGAGCCTTTATAAGGAGTGGATTTTCGCGGAGCTCGCCGGTATTTTCAAACTCGTCACTGTCAATCATTCAGCGAAAATGGCAACGATAGCGCCAGACGTCTCCAACCTCTCAGCTCAGGTTTTTTGGCCTTATCGGTCAATCCAAGGGAGAGACGGACCATCGTCTTCGCCTGCGAGATCAGATTGTCGCCCTAGACAATCTTGTCCAGCTTTGGGAGGATGGCGATCCGATACGCAACAATGAAGCCGCTGACGGGTCATTGGGACGACTTGCGACGACCCTCAGCGGGTTGAAGTCGAAACTGCATGGACAGCATTCCTGGCCTTTCACTCGTGTCCATACTGAGGAACTCGTATCTGAGGTCCAGATCGAGATCATTGCTTTGAGGCAGGCAACCGCCAACAAAAGAGCTTTGCCCTCCGATCATCCAGGTTTAGAACCCTAAGAATTTCTTATGAGCTCTAACGATAGCTCATTCAACTTACCGAGTTGTGTCCCAGGTCACCCAACCACTGTCGCGGAAGCAGTTCAATCCCTACGGCAGCAAACCCCCTTAGCTTTCATGTCTCTCATCAACGGATTGAAGAGCCTAGATCGGGAAGGCTGGCTTAGAAAGGGAATAAAGCACCCCGAGAGTGTTGCCGGCCACAGTTTTGGAGTAGCACTCCTGGGCTTCTTTGCCCCGGTACGCATTTGTCATCCGTCTTGTCGGTCATAGTTTCCCTAATTCGAGAAAAGCCTGAGTTGGACCGGAGTAAGTGTATCATGATTGGACTTATCCACGACTTGGCGGAATGTCTGGTTGGGGACATCACACCTCACGACGGCGTTGATAAGAGTAAGAAGCAATATTCATGTGCGGATCCATCTGACATTCGCCAGAGCAAAAGAGCCAACGTGAGCGCCGCGCCTTGCGCTTCATCACGGAACATCTCGAGAAGTACGACAAACAGGCGGCACAACTCATCTGGAACCTGTGGCTTGATTACGAAAATCCGGCATCGCCCGAAGGGAGCTGGGTGAAACAAGCTGACAAGTTGGAGTGCGTGAACCAGGCTGTGGACTACGAGAAACAGTTCCCCGACCTAGACCTGCAGGAATTCCAAGGCCTCAAGTCCAAAATCACTTTGCCTGACCTTCAGCTGTGGTTGGCTCAACTACAAAAATACCGAGAGGTGTACTGTTTAGAGCAGAAGCAGCGACTCCCTCTCAGCGTCATTGCCGGTTTGTTTCAGGCCCAGTTGTTCATCTGTGATACTAACATCTGTAGGGGATTTGCCCTTTGGCGATGAGGCCTGTGTTCAACATTCCCAGGGGTCGGGGATCGACTTTCTCGCTTGGCCCAGGTTTCTACATGAGGACTCAATAGACTCCCCCGAAGCTTTCCAAGCAACGAGAGACAACGTGTTCGGTTTGAATCAAGCGTCAGTCATGTTTTCACTTTCAACGCAACCACACTGACCCCTGTCAGGCGCGACGAGTTCGCTTGAGGCTAGAACCCGAGGAAGAACTACAGGGTCGGTCATCTTTCAAGGTGCAGGTGCAAGAGAACATACCAACCGATAGACTTGCGGAATCTGTTTACATCAAGGTACGGCTCACTTTCACCATTGCCACACTGATACAATGTCTAATCATCTTTGCAGGTTAAAAATGATGAGACCATCGACGAGGTAGTCAAGAAGTTGAAACCACTGCAATTAGATGGGTTGAATTGAAACGGGGCGCGAGAGGCACAATGGTGAATCGTTATTATCCCCATCCGTAGATCGCTAGAACAACTGAGAAAGGGACGTTAACGGAGAGAAACATACATGGCATTTAACGTGACCTTATACAAGCCCAATACTAGTCGAGAAGCTTTGCGCCACGTATCTTGAAGTTCTTCCCTACGAAGTTTACCTCTGCAGGCTCCAGGTCGTGGTTCCTGGTCAGACACGCGCCGTGACTCATATCCCAGATGGAAACAGAGTTGCAGCAAGTCGCGTCAAAGCCCGCACGTTCAAGCTTCCCTTGAGATGACGCCTCTTGCCTCGGCAGCTCGGCAGCCTTCCGGCATCGCTGTCTCACTCACAGGCGAGCTCCGTCTTAGAAATCATCTATCCTCAACCTCGCGGTGATGAGCCAACTAGTCCGTGTCATTCAGGCCAACACCTCCGTCCAAGTGGTGGCCATCCCGTGTTCCCCTATCAGCCCTCGGCATGCTTTGGTAGGGAGTACACCCAACTCCCTTATTGTGGCTTGTGGCAGCGGACGGGCGTCAGGGGAAAAGCTATTCGACAACATAACATAACAAGCGGATGCTTTATTGGTGGGCTATTGTGGGTAGCTTCGTATCGGGAGAGAGTGAGGAGCGTCAGGGGTTTGCCCCTTCCAAAGACGTTTTGGTCCGGGGCCGTCCACCCCCAGACGCTGATCGCGGCGCCAAGAATCGCAGTTCCTGTGGGTCGGCGCTAGAAATCGCGGTTCATATGGGTCTGTTGGCATTGTCGGCCTGTTGGGTTTTCCGCAGAGGTGGAGGGGTGGTTGCGGTTCAGGGGTGGATCTTGCCGATGTCTCTTGTCTAAATCAACTACAAGCCTCATGGCTGCCCCGTGGCCGTGGGATACATGTCAAATCAAGTCACATGACCGAAAATATGACAATATCCGAGTCTTTATTCCATTGGCCAAGTCAACCCAATTCGCTCCTGTGGCTCTTGTCCATCTCAGCCACGTCTCCCACCGACAATTATTTTCTCCAGCCTTACACAGCAATCAAGATACGACAAATCCACCTTGTCAGGGCCTGCATCGAGCGAACGATGGACGTCGTTGGAAGGTTGGGGCTATAATGGGATGGGGGAGCGGCTGGAGACGTTGGTTTGCCTCTTAGCTTCGGCAAGGTTAGCGGCCGAGATCCTTTCTTGTCTAAGTCATGCTAGTGGCTGAGATTTCAACACACTTTGGGGCCTCTTGTATCGAGACAAGCAGGCTGTGGAAAGAAGCAGCACTTCGTACTCCTTCAAGCGGCTGAACCGTCACCAAACCGCCTTGGGGTCGGGATAACTCCTGGAAGCTGGGAGCGCTCGCCTCACTTGCACAACCACCAAAGCTATTTCGATTACATAGCCCACTGCCTGATTCCGCTGATAGGACCAGTTGTGCGCCATTGCCGAATCAGCACCCCCTAAGGTGCGCCGCCAATGTCATTTTCCACTGCCTCTCGACGCATTTGTCCCGAGTAGGATGTACCAAGAGGAAACCAGCCCAGCGACATTCATGCTGGCTGAGGATAGAAGCAGTGTAGCAACTATACTGTCTTTTCTTGTTCTTGTTGGGTCTCTCCAAAGTGAGTTTTGGTTCAACCAAAAATAAACTAACGGCATGGATAAGGCAGACGCTCTTCCCGCTTAGTGAAAGAGACGTGATTTCTTCATTTTTCCCAACGTTTGTAACAATACGATGGTTACAAGTCACCTGTGACGAATGTACTATGACTAAAGCATCAATGTGCGTACCTGCCAGGCCATCTACCTAGCTTTGTGACACCGACCCCGTGTAGAGAAATAGCGTGATCATTGATATAGACGCTGGTTAGAATGTGCATTATGGTCAAACGTGAGCTGGGAATGGGGGGAAAGGCAGTAACCTCCCCCAGAACTCGTAGATATAGCGAAAATTGTGGACAGTGGAACCAGTTGAGAACTTCAAGCCGTGTGACTTTCCCATACCCGTAAAAGTCACAGCTCGGCTAGCCTGGATTGATATTGCCCCTCCTAAATAATATAAACTCTATTGCTCGTTATCCGTGTCTCGCATTAGATAGAACTCGCTACCTTCTCCTTACGTGGAAGTAATCGCTTTAGGATACGGTGAAATACTTCCTTGACTTTATGTACGCTTCCCTCGGCGTGAACCTAGAGCGTGGTGAGCCTATAGCCGATGCCTATGAAACTAGGAAGATAAACCTTGAAGTAGGTGTTCGAGCTGTCTAGGTTTAGATTCCTAGCCATGTCTTGGCCTCTCCCTTCGTAATCGTCTAGCCTCTTTCGCTGCTTGTTACCTTTATTATCTTCCCTCCCCGATGATGATGAACGCCCGAGTAGCCGCGACTCGAGCGCTGGGCGCGACGCCTAAAACTTAATCGTGTGGAATTTATTCGATATCTGTAACCATTAGAGTGTTATTGGGATTGCTGTGTTGGTGGGACTATGTAGATACTTTTTTGCGGAAGATAGAGTACTGCTTATGATTATAGGGGAAACTGTCTAATAAGATGGCATGGGTTCCCTTCTCGTGGCTTGTATTTTTATGAGATCCAGTATCAACGTGGTAGGTGCTGGAGTGAGACCTCGGAGAACCGTGTTGGCGTGAGTATGGAATGGTGAATTGCTGTTAGCTGCTGTACGGCGTAGTAAATCGCTAGCCGGTATGTGAATGGCCCCTTGGTCGCTATAAGCCTCGGTAGCTAGGGCACACTGGGTACCTTTTCTAACTCCCGGGGGACCTGACTTGTGTGTGAGATAGGGAGGATTGAAGTCCCGGGAGATATTAATTAATGATAAATATAATAAGGGGGTGGCTCCTTCGCCGCGCTTCCTATGTATCTTACTTGTTAATTATGCTGTCGGCCTTGATCTTGAGTTTAGGGTCGTAGATTAAGTGCTGGTCCTGTTGAAACTCGGTAAAATCTAGACCGGGGTATTGTTGTTGGTATTTAAATGCATGCTCGAGGCGCTGGTACTTGTCTATGTTCTTAATTAACCGGGCTTCGGGTGTGGTTTTGTCGCGATACTTGATATAAGCTTTCCGGATCTCTTTACTACGGATAGGGTTAATCTTATAAAATTTAGTATAGGTATTGTCTTCTTGATGGTCCTTCTCGGAGGGTGATATACTATTAGCGGGAGTCAGGTCCCTAATGATGACTTCGGCATAGCATGTTCTTGAGTGGGCGCTGAACTGAGCCCTGAAGATGAAACACTTCCATACGTAGCGAATTACCTTCGGGGAAGTGGCGGATATGAAATGGCATTATTGGGCTTGGTTGTTGGCCCAAGGTATCCTAATTTAACTTGGCCTTGTAGGTAGGGTCTACCCCTAAGAGTGTTAGATTTTTTTGTAATGATGTAGGTAAATGGATGAGCTTGACTGATATTTGTTAAAGATGGTCGTCTGGGATAACTGTTTCTTGAGGCATAGATGTGGTATATTAGTGTAAGAGACGCAATGAGCTGCGTCCGTAGGACCTGGTTGGCACTTCTCTTCTATTAGTACCGCATCTACCTGAGCCGGTTGCAACGAGGTACCTTCATTTTCCTGGAAATGCACGCTTTAGGGCGTGGATGAGGAGCAAATATCTCTTAAAGAGCGGCAAAAGCCTCTGGATAAATACCGTATCGTTGCTTCTACCTGAGTAGCTGCGTATGTTTCTGGCTGGTGGTTAGTCCGGTTATTGTCATGGTGTGGGTGGGAGAAAGGAGAAGGAGTAGTGCGCTGTTTTCGGGTGGGACGATACCCATTCCTCCCCCACAAGCCAATCTTCTCGGCCCCTTGTTTGGCCGATGCGAGCAGGGAACTCTACCCCCGTAAGGCAGGTTTCCATCTGATTGGGCAGGACTCATCACTCCCTCCGTTTCCCCTCCCTTGAGCAATGCCTTCATCTGTGACCAACTGGGTGGGTCCTTTGAATTCGGCGTTTCTGTGCATCCACCCTTCGCTCAAAACCAAGGAGATAAAATGCCTGTTAGATTCAGCGCCCTAGATATAGCGCGTGTGAGGAGGATGTGATTAGACCCCATACACACTCTCGATATCCCGCACAACTGACACTTTCTCAGTGCAGCGCGAGCAGCCGCTGCCCCAAGCAGCGCCGCCTCGACGCCTCTCCCTTACGTTGAAGGGCAAACCTTGGATTTAAAAACTCCCGATGGCCGACATGTCCAAGTTATCATCACCCGCATCTGCTCCGTTACGATCTCGCCTGTGATGGAGGTACAGATAAAATCGCCAGACGGTGGCAGAAAGGCTATCCTAAAACTCTTCGACCGGCGCTTTGGGGAACACCGCGAAAGGCATCCCTACAGCCAACAAACCGAAGCTACATGGCAGGATGCTGTCCGGTCTGGCTTGGCCAAGTCTCTCCTTGATGATCTTAAGCATGAAAATGACCAAAGAATAAAGGCGCGGTTAGGGATTGAGGGTAGCGACGACGACGATGACGACGAAGATGAAGAAGATGAAGAGGGCGAAGAGGATGACCCTAGGGAAGACGAGACCATAATTTTTCACAAAATGCGCCAACTTTTCGAGACCGAGGTCCGAGCATACTCCCAACTCGAACTCCTGCAAGGCCAGTGTATTCCACGTTTCATCGAATCGGTTATCGTCGACTCTCCAGATGCCCCTCCGGATCTCCCAGCGTTCTACTTTCAAGTCCCCGGCGTTTTACTCGATTATATCCCTAGCTTCATGCTAGCTGAGCTCCCTCTCCGGATTCCGAATAATCCACTGCTCTGGGAAAGGATCATACAGAGCGCAGTCAATGCCGCTAAAGAAGTCAACAGGGCGGGGGTTGTTCATCAGGACTGTCAACCGAGAAACTTCCTCATAGCGGAGACCACCCCAGGCGAATACCAGGCCTACCTGATTGATTTTGCACAATGTGCTTTCAGGGACGACTACAAGGACACGGAGGACGAGGATGATGAGGATGGCTTTCCCTCTATTGTATATTCGACCGATAACCATAGGGGCATCCGGCTCCTCATGGAGAAAAAGTTACTACCCCATAGGATTCCCGATAAATTACCGGTGGAGAAATAGAAAGGCCTGGCCGAGCTTCCAGCCAGCAGGTACGGATGGGATGGTTTAGAATCTTCTTGGCACTTGAGCGAGCATGATTTTCCTTCAGCCTCATGATTCTTTGGGAATCTGCACTAATAAAACTCGCTTGATTTTCTCTTCTTCTTTTTAGTCTCATTACCGGGCCTGTCTTGGTTCCGTGATACATGACTGCCGATGAGGTTTCCTGGTCCCATCCTACCCGGCAAAAGGCCTCTTTGCTCCCTGAGAAACCGTATCTAAACTACACGGCTGCCCGTGAGACAGGCCTGGTGCACCACCAGGCGGGTGTTTCGATTCTGGTCGGTACTGATGCGAACGATCTTCTCTCGGACAGGTTGGCATTTGGAAATTCAATGCACGACGAACTGGAGTCTAGTTGTTATCGCCTTCTATGCCAGGGCGTTTCGTTTCGATAATCAGCGCAATGGGGCGATCACAAAAGTCTCCAAGACTCCTTTATCGTGGATAATATGAACATATCCAATCCCTTGTTGAAGCTACAATAGACTCCCTCGCATCCATCCCGATATGAGCGTTAGCTAGGACCATGTCAAGAAGCTCGAGGCCATAATCGCTCAGTGCAACCTTCGTAAGAAGCTCGGCATCCATCTACTTCACAAACACAAGGACCTTCCAAATAGGTAAATCAAACTCAAGACCAAGCTACAGACCATTACCGGTAAATAGGTCAACCCTACTTCGATAAACTCCCTAGATCTCGGCAATATCCACAGAGTCGTCTTCAAGTTCGTCCCAGAGGAGAATATTTTCGTTCCATACGAGTTTGCCAGGGGCCCGTCGCCTATTTCTATGAGCAGTATGGTCGACGACTGCATCAAGGCCATCCTCGGTTATATCGCCAGGAATGACCCTGGCCAATATAATTGCGCTCGATCTTTTTCTATTGGGAGTACATACGACCTGGTTGCCTGGTACCTACTTATCATTACCCTTGGATTATACTAAAAGTTAGATGGACGATTAGTATCAGGGGCTTAAACCCAACGCTTTAGTCTTCAATGTCGTTAAGCTTTGCTCCGATTTCGATAAGAGTAGTCGGTATGTAGACGTTTCCAATGTGATAAGCAAGAACGAGCGATCTGCCCAAGAATTGCTGATCTTCTGCGACTACAACGGGGAACCCCCTGCGAGTTCTCCATATCATCCAAACTATTTCTTCGCATCCGACGATGCTGTTATGTTTCACCAGTGTGAAGCGGGCATAAGACTCGAGAATGGAATCTACTAGAGGAGAGAAAAAGAGAGACGAGCCTTCGCCTTGCGGAACTTTCGGACTTGCTCCCCCGGACAGTACTCAATACATCCGTCAATTAGTTCGTGCCAATCTTAAGGAGCTTCTTTGCAGGTTTATACTTCACAGGAAGACAGGAGATCGATGTACTGCTGGAATAGTGAACGAGCTAGATTACCTACCACTCTCGCTCCACCAATACGTGCTTTCTATCTCATCATTCAGCACGTGTTACTCTGACCTTGCAGTTAAATAGTTCGTCTGAAGGGAGCGAGTTCTTGTCCTCCAACTTCTTAGCTGTTTCAATTCCTAGAACAGGTACTTTGTACTTATATTTTTCCTGTGTCCCCAAGGCTTGGCGACTCGGCAGTGGGTACAGGTAAGGCAGATACTCTGGAAGTAAACCTAATCGCCTTAACAAGGTTCCTTAGTCCCAGTTGATATGCCTATAATACAGTATCTCGGTATCTTCTCCTCTGTGACGCCCGTAGGGCGAAAAGAAGTCCGCAAGGTTGTCACAGAGACCATTAGCTACCCGTCATATAATATCCCTATCCGAGACAAGTACTAGAGATAAGACTCAGCATAGTTTTCATATCTTCTTCCAGGCTGGCCACCTTTGTCCCGGCTACAAAGGTCTTTCTTCCCCGAGTTCCAACGTGGAAGCTGTCATTGTAGTTGGCAGTTCAGGATGTTGAACTCGGCTCGGCCGGACGACCGAGAATCCCTTCTCCTCCGATGGCGTCAGCTTCCATCCACTCAAGTTCCACACTCTCGATAAGCCCCAGTTCGACAGCCATGTTTGCCGCGCTCTGGAAGGCGGTTTAGGAGCAGGCAGTGGCTCCGTGGCAGCCTCTGCCTGTGGAGGTGGCAGCCGAGCGTAGAACAAATCCGCCTCTCGGAAGGAGTAGTCGTCCCATCGCGGACCAAGGGGTCTTAGGATTTCGGCCTCGCTTGCCAGAGACAGAGCTCGAGGATCCACTGGAGGCCCAGCCTGCCAAGTGTCGCATGTCCATACTAAATGAGGAGTAGGTTGGTGAGAAGATGAGGAAGACGATCCCCTAGAACCGTTGTTGAAGACGCGGGACGCCTCGCCGGGTGCGGCGGGGACTGATGATCTCGGGAGCCGGTAGAAAGGGGTCAGGGAGCCGTGGGGCACCATGGTGTGAGGTGCATCCCATCCATTGCCAATGGACTCATGGTCGCCTGGCCGGATGAGGTTAGCCCCAAGGCCTTTGACCTGCCGAAGCCCAGGTGCTTCACGGCGCTGCAGCTGACGAAGGCTAACAACGGGGACGTCCTGGAATAAAGCAGCGTCAGCAAGGGAAAGGCTTCCCGGATACCGAACCAAGGGCGTTGGAAGTAGAAGCGCCTACCTTCCCAACATCACAACTTCTGAATCGACTGAATCCCCGAAGAGCAAGGCGGTACAGATGCCTGCCTGATGGGACAAAGAAAACTCCAATCAACCCCGCGACGTAAAAAAACAGCGCAACGTAGGCGAAGACGCTCTTCAATTTGAGCATCTTGGACGGAGGGAAAGCAAAGGGCACAAAGCACGCCAGGATGGCCAGCCTCAGCAGTGTAACCGCAAAACCACCTGACAGCAATGGAAACGGTCTGCAGGCCCGGATAGCTAGCAACATGATAACCTCACACGCTACCAGGACCGCCAGCTGTACCACACCCCACTTCTGCAGTCCGCCAATTGTGAGGCCCCTGATTATGTTAAGCATGAATAGAGCCATGACGAACTGGTGATCGCGCCGGGCTTGTCTCTCTTCCTCCAAGTCCTCGTCGTGCTCTGCTTCAAGTATTCCAATGCGCTGGGATGAGTGCCTAGCCTCGAAGACAAGCGCGCCGAGGCTCGCCACAGGCAGGCATACCGCGAGCCAGACAAAGGCCAGCATGATGAGGAGAACGACGACAATGGCAAGCGACATGTGGCCTGCACCAAGACTCCCGGAAAAGTTAAGCTGATAGGTCGACATCGCGATGAGCGGCAGGGTGATGTACGAGAGCACGAGTCTCAGGACCCCGTTCCCGATACGCGTCACAAGGGCCCATCTGCCGGCTCCAGCACCGGGACCTAACAACGGCAACCCCAAGACGTTCCGCGGCCTAACCGTCTCGAGCAGCCAGAGGAAAAAGCCCAGCGCTGCAACTATACAGGCAGTGAAGAGCACCATGAGGAACCATGTGTCGCACGTCATGGGCGCGCCGACCATCTGTGTCATGACCTCAAGTCCAAGGTAGCCGCCATAGGTACCATTGACCTCATACAAGCCGTCGCTGATGCCGGGGTACGTGGATGCCATCCTCACAAGCGCGGCTGTCGGTCCAGGGACAAAACTCTTGATGGGGAGCGCCAAGTCGGCAAAGAGAGCGAACCAGTTAAGGTGGCCTACCGCGGCAGGGTAGAAGCCTGGATAGAAGAGGCTGAGGCCGCCAGTTAGGAAGACGAACTGGAGGAAGTGAAGGCAATCGGAGACGCAAGGGAGGACGGGTACCGCGGCAGGGGCGCTGTCATCCAAGTCTTCGTCCTCGTTTTGCTGTTGCAACCCCGACGCCGCGGCTATGGTTCGCAGGCCCGAAACGAGGAAGACAAAGAGGAAGATGGCCAGGGTCCCATAGCGCAGGCCAGACGAGAGTGCCAGCGGGACAGCGGGCGTCATGAGAGAGGCGATGCATTGTGCTTCGGCGAAGATAGGCGAGTTGAGGTAGGCTTGGAAGCGGAGGGTCGACAGCGCGGGCAGTGCACCTATGTCGTCGTCCAGGAGCGCCATGCTCACGCGGCTTGAATTGACGGGCAGAAAAGCAGGCCGATTGTTACCGATGAAATCCTCGCAGTCGAGTCGCGCCTTGGTCTTGCCAGAGAAGCTCTCTGGTCCGCCTAGTCCCTTCCAGTCAAGCTGTACCATCGCCTCGGGCCATGCATCCTTGTCGAAGGCGGCAGTACCTGGTGTGTCGCCGCAGGTGATTCCGCTCTGGTGTCGGGCCAGGTTAACTACCAGCCGTGAGGTCGCCGCATTTTCACGGGTTCTTACCAGCCGCGCGTTCAGCCCATAGGGGATAGCCCCACTGCCACGGCTGTTGTCGCAGAGCGACCACTGCACAAAGGTGCCCGTAACAGGCGCAGCAAGAAAGATTAGGAGAAGTCGCACGGCGGACCTGCCAGTTGCCGTGAACATTTAGAGACGTGGTTACCTTCCTAGGTATGGATAGTGATGGGCGAAAAGGGGATGTGAACTAACGAGATCTATAACGCGGTCGGATCTGTCGGATTGGACCCTGTACAATAGCTCTTAGGGCGGTCACGTGAGCAAGTGGCCGGCCGGGTGAGCTTGTGTTAAACCCGCTATGCTAAGAATAAGGCGTGCTGCTTTTATTAATAATACCTTTATTATTAAACTAAAGTAGTTATATATATAAAATATATATAAAGTATTTTATAATATATTTATATTAAATAAACCTTAAAATTAATAAAAATACATTTATATAATAAAATATAATTTAAAAAAAAAATATAAAATCTTTATAAGAAATAAAAGAAATTAAGAGGGCATATAACTTTATTTATATAGTTAGTAATTATTATTTACATAATTAGCATAACTCTATAGCATACTCGCAGAAGCACGGACATTTCCATAAGTAACCCTCCTCTAATCCTTATCTCCCTTAATAGTCACGATGCCTCTTAGTCGTTCAACTGTCACCGAGTTCATTGCTGATCTCCCTCCAACGCTCCAACGAGCGGTGGCGGAAGTGATAATAGAATTGCTCTTCAGATGATGCTGCATTGATCCAGACAAGCGAGTTGGGAGTGTCGGTGCCTCCAATATCTTCCGCGATGATGGTAACGTTCGTGTAAGGAGCCAAGTGCCAGGCGGTAGAAGCCAGCCCCGACGATGCCGCCGCCAACCACAACAACAACAATAACGCGTTCGATCAGCATGATCATGTTTTTCTTTTCAAGTGCCCTTACCATTGCTGCCCGACGCGTCACAAGAAGCGGGGTCAGCATCGGATGAGGGCTCAGATATGTCCATGTCGAGCAAAGTGTCATAGTACATTTTCGCCATCTTTTTGTATCCCGCATTGTTGACGTGGATCAAGTCGTGATATTCCTCCGTCGTGAGATTTAGTTTGTTGAAGAGATCAACCGTCCTAATTGTGGAAGACGGATAGGTGTTGGCCACTTCGGCAATAACCTTGTTCACCTCTTTGATACACCGGTTCCTTGCATCAATTCGCACTTGGTGAACGAGAGACACAAGGATCACCGTTTTGGGAGTTTGGAGTAAAGTGTCTACCAATTCCTTCATGAGAGGTCCTGGTTCTTCCTTCAGTTTCCCGTCATCAGCGCAGTTATTCGAGCCAGCATTGATGATGATGACGTTTGGTGCAAATTCTTTCCAACCGTCTTCTTGAATAGCGCGGTCTTTTGTCTGACCGATGGTTTCGCCACCTTTGCCTGCATACGTAATCAGAAGGGCCCAAACATCATGACCGACTGTGTCTCAATGTTTCCAGCGTACACGTACCAGCATGATTGCTCCCTTCCGTACCATTGCAAAATGGTCCCGTGAATGATACGTCTGCGCGGTTTCCTTGAAGCAAGGTCTTCAGCTCCAGACGATACCCGTCCACAGGCTTGGATCCGGTACCCACGGAAGTTGATGACCCCGTACCTAAGATCCTGAAACTAGCTGGAGGTACTTGACTGGGTTCCTGGAAGGCGAATGCAGATTCTGAGCCTAGGAATTTCAGGTCAACTTAAAGGGGCTTGGGAATGGACAAAATGATATGTTTATAAATACCTTGAAATATGAAAAGGAGGGCTAGGATATAAAACCAGGTTTTGAGCGGGGTCAAATTCCACGTCGACATGGTGATGTGATATAGAGCTTTGTGGGATGTGAAACGGTAAATTCGTGTTAAGATCTTAGGATAGAATATTTTGAGGTTTAGAGAATAGAAGCGTGAGAGATAGCTAGCCCATATATTCACGATTTTCCTTGCTCCATTTAATCTGCCTTACTTCATATCAGCTATCCCTAGTGATCTAGCTGACCACTACCTATGCTATTCTAAAGACATGCCTCGTCACCGATTTCGAGTTACAGCTGACGTCAGCCAGGATACTGGCGCTCTGGGGGCTGGAACATGGTTAAGATCATTTGATCAACACTCGAAAGGGAGGGTACTGATTCAAGTTCCATCAGCTTACGTCACAATGGTGTTGAAGCTTCATTTATGCATAACGTAGGCCAAGTAGACCAGGTCTGATGAGGAATAGATAAACTTGTAGATCCATATCTCCGACGGGTGTTACGGCAGTGAAACTCGGCAAGCCTCTGATCGACCGTTTGTGATTCGTGCGATTCCCAGGCAGATACTTGCCACTGTAAGCAATAGTAATCAGCCCCTAAACTAGCCTCATATTACTCTATGAATGAGGAAATACACGGCGCCAGCATAGATGAAATTTAGCTGGTTATGTACTCTTAAGAAAAGGAGAATCGGAGATATCCGGTTTCGCTCGAAATATAGTAACTTGCTCCATCGCTACTCTAAGGTATATTTTTTGATGAACTTCACCCGTCCCTGTGTCTTAAACCTCTTCGATACTGTGTCAAGGTAGTGGGTATTATTGTGTTTTATGCTGAAGGCAGTAGGATGACAAGATTTTGCCTTTAAGGAGATTCAACAGCACTCTCACTTTTCACTCTCCTCGTTTTATGAGCTACTTGCCAATCGCGACTGTTGAGTATGTCCAGAGGGCAGAATAGAAGCTTACAATATTCGACGTCATCTATGATCTAATGCTAGCGGCGCCTAGCAATTTGACAAAAGGTGCCTTTCTGGTTGAGCACATCACCAAGTGAGATTTCACGGATGGTCAAAAAACCACTAGATGCGGGGTACGAAAAGCATGACCCCAGCAATACACACAACCATATACCAAGTACAGCTATGCAGCGTGGAATACGCAGCAATACGGAATGCGGAGGTTCAGTGTTATGCAGCATTGGGTCTGTTAAGATGTTATTGTATAACGGAATGCGGAACTCTGTTGACAATTCCGTTCTCACATGAGCTTGATGATCCGGTCAAGGGCCGCAGGGCCGATCACGTTACCCTGTGGGTCCCACTTGGAATTGACAAGACTAACTCCCATTTGGGCTTGGCTGAATAAACTTGGGGCGAACACGGAGCTACGGCCCCGGAGCCGTACCCCGTATTCTTCATTGACTCTCTTTCTTATCTCTTGACGTACTGCATGCCGAGAATGCTCCGTATAGACTTGGTATATAAGCAGGCAGCTCAACAATTGTTTATCTGATGCTTGCAAGTTATATCTATCTCACTTCATTTTTTCATAATTCATATTAGCAAAGAGTAAGATGACTCGTCCAACGAAGCTTAACAGAGTCTCTCATACTAACTTATCCATAGTGTCTAACAACATTGTTCCTCTCACTATCATCAAAGGCGCCGGCCATGAGCACATCCCCATCCCCGAGGGTGACTGCGCCATTGTCGCC
Source organism: Fusarium sp. NRRL 66088 (assembly GCA_013186415.1). Lineage (NCBI taxonomy): Eukaryota > Fungi > Ascomycota > Sordariomycetes > Hypocreales > Nectriaceae > Fusarium > Fusarium sp. NRRL 66088. Next base: position 28,138 of record JABCKD010000054.1, read on the forward strand.
GATTTCCACTCAATCAAGTCCCAGAGAACCGACTCCACCCCTTATTTGACAACGGGATTCTACAGAGTTGTTCCTGGGCCAACACGATATGGGTCTTATGACTATGAGGAGACTAAATATGTTCTCAAGGGCCAAATCGATGTCACTGTAAGTATATAAGGGTTTCTCCAAGGGTGAATTCCCAACGAGACTCACATCATATAGGATGAGGCCACCGGCATTACACATCATCTCGTTGCAGGAGATTGGGCCTTCTTTCATGTTGGATCAAAAGCCCAAGTTAGTCCGCTCTACCCCAATCCAAGTCTTGACACTGACTGGTCGATTACAGTTCTCAACTAGATCTGAGGGCGTTGCTTTCTATGCTGTCACTCGACCAATGAATGATGGTCACCCTAACCTAGTGGGCCGTGAGGAGAGCAGTTCCAAGCTGTAAAAGCCAATGTCATTACAGTTATAAGCGGTCAACTTGAAGTTGAATAAAGCCATATCCCTCAGATGAAATTCAAACGCGCATCATGATCTTTTAATGCTTCAACAGTAGCTTTATGGGTCTGATTCGAAGTGGTTCTGGTTTCTTTGAGTACCTATTTACACTCAGTCTCTCACGCTTCAGGTTAAGAGACATCGTTTCCGATGGAGCCGAGAACGGCAGGGATGCCATTCCTTTGACCACAGTAGACCAGAAATTGTACCCCTTTTAAAGCTAGACGTGGCGAGCTGGGTAACACTGTGGGTGGATAGCAAGCCGAGAGCAACCACAAATAATTGGCTAGCCGCTTCCATGTCCGTAGACGAGGGTCCTTAAATTTCTCACCGAAACCTAACAAAGAAGCTAACACAACTCACTACAAACCACTCACTGATCACCTGCCTGTCTATTACACACGTAATAACACAAGAGCGCATTGCCATGGCCTTCCCATCAGTCTATGCGGCACTCGAGCCGTACCTCGACGTGCCCTTTAACGCGTCCCTCAGTGCCATCCTCCTCCTCACCTACCGCTCCCTTGTCTCGAAACCCGGTCTCCTTCTCACCATGGTGCTTGTCGCCAGCGCTGTCATAGCCATCTTCGACCGCACGTCCACCAAGGGCGAAATGGCCAAGACTATGGCTGAATTGCCCCTCGGCCTTGGCTCGGTCCTCCTCTTCATCGTTGCCAGTAGACCAACCAAGGTGCGATGGCTGCACGCCTTTACCATTTATGTCAACTTCGCTGTCTACGGCAACATCGTCATGATGGTCGCAACGCCATCTGGAGATACTTTTCGTGGTCTTTGCTGCAAGGTCGCCTGCCTTGCGCTGTCGGCCTGGATCATTATTCAAGGGTACAGAGTGCAGTGGAAGACTATCCTACTTCACGACAACCTCTTCGTCTTCACTGCCGCATCAAAGAGCTGGATTTTCGCCCACGCTCTCTACAGGTTCATCCTACTCACGCTGCCGTGCTTCGGGTCTGGGCGACGCCATCGGCTCTTGGAGATATACTCTCTTGGTCTGGCGTATTTGTTGTCGCGGACAACCAGGCTTTCGTTTGAATACTGCTTTGGCATGGCTGATACGGTGGTGGCGCCGGCTGTTACGGCATGGTCGTCGATTTCGAAAACTTTTGACTTGATTCCGCGTGATGGAGGGAAGGGCCAGCTACCTATGGGCAGTATTACAGCTACTGGTGATTTATATTTAGGAATTGTTGCGCTAACTGTTGCCGCCTATGCCTGTATGAAGGTAACATCTCCTCTAAAGTATTAAATCCAAGCATAACACGCCTATGACATGATCGTGGCCGATGTATCAAATCTCCTTGCCACGTAGTCTTCGACCTAAATCGACCCCTATTCTCAACAGCATCCATCAGAATAAGTATTACATCACATCGCCATTCAAGACACTGACCACGCATGAAATTTCTTGAGGGCCTATGAATGGGATTAACTAACTAGCTAACTGTTGAGCTTGGTTACATGGCTACCCTGTATCCTGTCATTGCTAAGATCCGCAGCGAGGACTAACTGCCTTTATTTTATTTTTAGACTCTAATTTGTTTCCATTCTATTAATTTCCAGCACAAATATCGTGCGCCACTTATGCTATTGTGTTCCAAGATCAAACTACTCCAAACGTTGGATTGCAGCACTGCCTAAAACTCCCAAAGCCACTTACGATGAAGCACCTGGACAGCTGGAAAGAAGTGGTGGGATTTGAACCACAGTAACCTTTAATTGGAGAAACTATGATTGCATATCAAAATACAGTTCTCGCAGGAGTTATTTAAATTAAAAGTCTCTATGTGATGACGTTTGTGTAGAAATCGGACTCGTATCAAGGTAATGGCCGGCCTTTCACTGTTGCTACAAGACTCTGGTCGCCTTGATGTCCAAGGCTTTGCTCGCGGCGGAATTATTAGTACACAACTGTTGCAAAGTGCGTATCTGTGTTCTTCCTGAGTTGAGGCCATTCTGACTTTCCTAATTTGGTCCGCGACGTGGCCTTCCTAATCGGGCCTAGTCGCTCCGTCGGGCCGAGGATTATCCGAGCAGTCGCCGGCCTCACGTGACCACCCTCAGGGCTATTGTACAGGATCCAATCTGACAACAACCATGCACTAGCTGTGGTTGACTGTATGAAACATTCATGTGAGCCACGGCTGTTTTGCCTTGTTCAAATATTAATCAAACTAAACCAACTAGACGCGTTGTTCCGTGCGGTGACGCGTCGCTCAAGGTCCCCTTCCAGGGACCCCTGTCCATCTCTTTTCTGGGTAAGATGGCCAGCCTTTTGCAGGTAGAAAGCAAACAGGTCGTTGAAGCCGTGAACAAGTCCCCAGCCGCCACGACCGTCAACTGGTGATATCAGCTCAGCTGGCTCGCATTATTTCACGACCTCAATTGGATTAAGTCGACCTGATGGATCTGACCTGGTTAATAAACTTGCCAACTCTCTCTCCAAGTGTCCAACAACACCGTCTCCAAGCTGTTGCGGCTGGCAGGACGCCACAGTGGGAGCCGGGCCACTTGTTCCGGATTGCGTTTGTTTTATTTGTTCCCTTGCGGCCGTGAGAGAGTAAACCTCGGTTGGCCCCTATGTTTCTCCTTGTGTTCTCTACGGGCTCTCTAAATGTGAGTAACAGCCATGCAGATAGGTATGAGTCTTTTGCCGCAGGCAGCAAGAAGGCTAAAAGAAGGCCACTGTGTTAGCATTGGGATATGGTGCTATGATGTGCTGGAAATGTGTTCTTTATTATAGTTGAAACCTGGATAAGCGACACAGCAGATCGTCCTCAAGGTATACGACTTGAACCCCACGCGACGAATCGTTTACATAACAGAGATGCATTAAATCAATATTTTTAGGAGTAACTCGATAGACTGAACCTGCCAATCTCGCGTTTTAGTCTACGATGCCCTCAGGCAAAACAGAAACATAATCAAGCGGGGCATATTCCTCTCCATCTGCTTTTCCTACAATAACCAATTCATCTCCAGGAGTGATCTGCACTCCTTCAAACGTGATCCGACCAGCAGAGTGGCCGTCCAGAAAATCGCTTGGCCAATGACCCAGCTTATCTTCGTTGTCACCCCGCCACTGACCTACGAGTTGTTTGTTGAGATAAACAGTCCACGTGGCCTGCCCTTTCGCCAAGTCGTAGTAATTGATAGCGAGATTGTACTTGCCTTTGGGAAACTGAAGTACTGCTGTAGCCGTGCCTGTTCCATTTGTTTGCACTGCGACATATTTTGAGGCTGTTTCCGTTGGTGTGACGTTGACAGGGTGATACCCTTCAAGAACCATCTTCTCAGCTTCGATTCTGTAAGGGTGGTGGCGTACCCTTCCTAGTTCATCTGGAATCCCCGAGAGATTTCGATAAAACTCAGTGACTGCGTCTCGCCAGACAATTGAGTGCCCAGCTTGATACTTCAGCCTGAACAGTTCGTGATCGAATATCTTGTCATCAATCTTGCCTCGAAGCGAGTCCCAGAGTGCTGGGAATGTCTGTGCTACCTTGGCGCCGTCGTAGTGAGCGTCGTAAAAGTGCTGAATGACCGACTTTCCAGAATGGAGCTTGAAGGAGTAAGGGACGTGATGGAACCAGAGCATGAGATCATCGGGGGTCGTATCTGTATGCTCGTATAGGTTGGCGATTTCAGTGGGATATTGACCCGCATTCCCGGTGCCGTTATGAACCGTGCGATCCATACCAATGCTGTCACGAGTTGCCCGGGTCCATTGACCCCAGCCGTTGTTGTCTTGCGAAGCCGGGTTGGGTCCGTAATGAGCATAGAGAATGTCGGTCAAGGTTTGGATGCCAAGGTTGCCTGTATAGTTTTCGTATGCGGGCCAAGACGCCATGGACATGCTCGTGATGACTCTTCGGACATGTTGGTCGAGACCAAAAGTCAGCCGAGTCCAATCTTCCAGGATATGCTGAGGATCTGCCGTCGGATTCCACGCTAAGCGGCCGAAAGCGTAGAGATTCGACATGGAAAGATGGCTCCCCAACCAAGTGTCATCGGTTCCAACATTGGTAACTCCAGCATATCCTCCCATATGTCTGTTAAAGACTTTTCCTGATACGATATCACGGACATGAGCTTCCTTATTATCGACACGGAGATCGTAGTCCAAAATCGTCCGCCACAAAGGTGGTAGATAGACTAGGTGACACTGCTGACCGAGGTATTCTTGTGTGATTTGTAGCTCGATAGCCATGTTGGTGTCGCGCAAGTTTGCAAACAGTGGCGACACAGGCTCTCGCACCTGAAAGTCGATAGGTCCGTACTTGATCTGGACCACGACATTGTCCTTGAAGGTCCCGTCGAGAGATTTGAAGAAATCCACGGCTGCATTGGCGCGATCCGCGTACCAGTCATTCCAGTCGAGTTTGTCGTAGACGAAGGCTCGAAACATGACAATACCGCCATGAGGCTCAAGCACTTGTGCGAATAAGTTGGCTCCTTCAGACAGCGTACGGTTGTAGGTAAGGGGGCCAGGCTGGCCTTCAGAGTTGGCTTTGATAAGGAAGCCCGCTAGATCCGGGATGTCTTTGTACAATCCGTTGGTCAAATCTGTCCACCATGCCACCACTGCCTTGTCCAGAGGATCAAAGGTACTCAAGTCTCCCGTCAGATTAGGTGATGCAAAGTTCAATGACAGCCCGACACGAACACCCCAGGGTCGCAGGAGGTCAGCTATCTTGATGAGTCCCTCTCGGTTCTCATCGCTCAAAAGCCCAACATCAGCATTGACGTTGTTGATGACTATTCCGTTGATGCCAATCGAAGCCAGAAGGCGCCCGAAAAGTGGAACACGGGAAAGATCTTTCTTGACGTGCCCGATGCCATCAAAAAAGATTGAAGGGCCACCATATCCGCGCTCGATACTGCCATGACTGCCGCTGGCGTTGAGGTTATCCCACTGATTTGCCCATCTAATGGGTGCACTTGGGTTTGTTGCGTAAGCTACTTGTGAGAAGTTGCCCTGGCCTAACATGGAGAGGTACTCGAAGGCGCCGTAGAGAGCACCGCGCTCAGTCTGGCCGAGAATCTGGACGGAATCGCCTTTAGTGTTGAGCCAGAAACCATCCTCTTCAAGGTCCATGTAAGGTACACGGCCTTTACAGTCCTTTTTGAAACTGTCTAGAGTCGAAATGACGACTGCCCGTGAGAAATCACAAGCCTCGTTGTCGAGATCGGTATCAAGCTGAATATCCAGGATATTGTCAAAGCCTTTCTTCAGTTCTGATACAGCACTGTATAGTGGGCTGCCATTTGTTCCGCCAATAGCGCGAATCCTCCGTGGCAGTGTCTTGGAGTTGTTCGAAAGATGCTCGGTGGGTAAAGGGGCGTATCGAAGCCAACCGTCGAGACCATTGTCCGCGAGAACGCAAGAGGTGAGGGCGAGGAGGAAAGTCAAAGACGGCATTATTGTCTACCTTTCTAATACTAATTGGTTTAAGTGGTGTTGGCAGAGCGATTCTACCTAGGTATCTAAACTACAGCCTCTACCAAAGGGAAATCCCAGACTTATAGCATGATCCAAACGAGGGGTTGTCCGACGTGACGCCCAGAGCGCATGCCGAGTGGAGTAACTTTTATTTAGGCTATTTACGTCAAGATTCGTCTTTATGAGGCATGATCGTCGTCTACTGGTGACCTTAGTACGGTGTCATTGAAGTGCCGGTTGGGATAAACGAGCCGATCGCGGGGAACCCTGGCCATGGCGGTCAAAAGAAATCAACTTCCGAGAAGCCAAGCAGAACAGGGTCCATCTCGCTATTTACCCATAGCCGGTCAATTTTGCCGGTGCTAGTACACTGCTCGAACAGACGTTAATCCAATTAGAGTTGTCTAGGCTGTCAATTTGGGCCTTTGGAGAAATGAAAGCTAGAGTAGCTATCAAAATATCTTGCAAGACTTCCAAGGGGTATCTAATCAAACTCCAACACATGCGACCTCCCCTCCTTTTTGATCTTAAGGGACAAAATGATGTGATAACTCGAATCCTAGATGACTGCTCACAACTTACCGTAATTCCTCCTGTGCATCATCATCTTTACAAGGCGCGTTTTCGTCTTTCTCGCCCGAGAATCTGTCAAAAGCCCCTGAGTGGAGTGAGATAATGTTTAGACGTGTTCGCTTGTTCGTCGTTATCCTTGTCTTCTTCCATCAGGCCGATTCCACTAGAATGGCCTTGAACTGAACGACGTCATGGCTGATTCAACTTTATACTTCTCCGGTTCACCAAATTTCGTGGATCTCACCATCCATTTCTGATGACGACTGGGATCTTCTAGATCATCGTTTAGAACAAAGCGCCGCAGAAAGACTATAGACAGGACGGTGAACTTTGCAAACCTGTCAGGTTCATAACCCTGGTCCAATACGCCGCCAGCATATCCGCGGCGTCTCAGTCCACTGGATGTTGTGAAGAACAGCTCTTGGGTACCTGCACCACGATCTTCGGGCTCATTTAACCCATCAAGGGCCGGGCTGCAACTATAATAAAGAACAGATCTCAAACATAATATAACATCATGACCCGATGTTAACACAGTGCCATCCAAGGTTCAAGAGGTAACTTCAGCACCATACGCCCAGAGTAACATCAACCCAAACGACTTGGCATCCTCTAGTATCCCAAAGACAACTCTTTCTCGCTCTATCAGGGACTCTCAGACCCATAGATTGTCCCTTTCGGAGCAATTCATGACACAGCATGCCCTACATTGCACCAGTGGAAGACAAATCGGGAGCAGAAGAGGAGACACATCGGCAATATCCCAGCAATCGAACCAAGCGTCGAATCATAGTATATCATTTATCTCGATGCCTCTACGCTGGAGATGACTAGTCGCTGCAGTCCGAACGATGTACTCGAATTGGTGACCGAGACTGGCGAACTATTGCCAGGCGATAACTACGTCACACTTTGCAACACAAATCAGACGACAGATATGGAACCTATTCACTCAGCCGGCATGGTGATAATCCCAGCATTAAAGGGCATTGAGTAGACTTTGGAGGTCAAGTTTCTCGGACCAGAGCACAGTGAGCTACATTGCTATAAGCCATAATCGGGTATATGTATCCGGTGTGGGCGAAGAGAGGGTGGAGGGGCGATATTTTGTCTTGCTATGGGAGGTGGGGAGTTGACCGCCTCATCGGCAGCATAAAGCCGAGCTGCCAGCATGGTTAGTTCCAGTCGTTCTACAATTTGTGAGGGCCCCATGCATTTTTGTAACTTGCAATCAACATCTCCGAGACGACAGACCAAGGAAAAGTAGCTTGAGGACCATGGCAGAAATTAAAATCGATGATACAACACTTGCAAATTTCCACGACAAGGTTGTCGTAGTTACAGGTATGCCCTGACCATCGCATTATGAGTGATTTATGCGTGATCTGCCGTAGTATGGTACTGACTTTCTTCCAGGATGCGCCCAGGGGATCGGACAAAGGGCAGTTTGTCAACTTTTTCAAGCAGGGGCTCGCGTGGTTGCCGCCGACGTGAACGACATCAAAGGCCGAAATGTCATTGACACGCTAAAGCATGACGGTCAGAAGGGGCACCTGTACGCAACGTATGTGCACGTCGATGTTTCGAATTACGACTCAGTATATGGATTATTCAAACATGCTCTGGATCTTCACGGAAGAGTGGATATGGCCATTCATTGTGCAGCCATAACAGAGATCAGCGGTTGGTTTGCTCCGGGTAAAAGCATGGATTCTATTACAAGTGTGAGTGATTTACAGATTTGTTCATGGATAGTCGAACATAAAAGATGATATGCTAACCATATGGCACTCTCCTGTTCCCCAGCCACCCACGACCCAAGTACTCGATATCAACCTCACTGGGACCATGTACGTCACCCATGTTGCTCTAGCAGCTATGAGGCCTGATTCCAGCACGAAAAACGGAGACGCGAAATCGATTACTCTCGTCTCTTCTGTAGCGGGGTTCAAAGAGAGTCCTGGGTTATTTGCGTACTCGGCCAGCAAGCACGGTGTCATAGGGCTTGTGCGGTCTCTAAGGGGATACCTACCGTCAACCTTCAATGTTCGAATCAGCGTCGTATGTCCATGGGCGACTGATACTGAGATGCTCGGCGCCGTTCGCGACCTCTGGTTGAGGAATTCGATGCCAATAAATATGCCGGATGACGTGGCGAGGATTATCATCCAGTGCGCTGGGGACGAGTCACTTCACGGCAAGGCAGTTTACGTTGCAGGTGGTAAGGGCTTTGACATAGAAGAAGGGATTGATCGTACCCAGGCAGAGTGGCTGGGTCATGATCAATCCAGGGACTTGGCTAAAGGCCAGGAGCTGCTTGGATCGGTAAGCAACTCGCTTCATTACCCCGAGGCTCTGTTTTTACTGACCTGTGCGTTCAGGGATCAGCTTGGGCGGCCAAGTGAAATTGAAATACGACAGGCAGAGTCAAGAAGAACGACCAATAGTTTCTACGAAGTTGTTGTCATTTGATGGCCCCCGTGGTGCATGTTGAACTCGCTACTTGATGACAGAAAAGACAGTAATATATTCTGCTTGGATCATAGACAATATAATCTGATTGTCGAACCAGAACATGAGCTTAGCTTCTTTATGCGTACCAAAGATCGCGTTGGTATTCAGACACCAGCGCTTCTTTTCCAACAGTTACCTCGTTGTGGGCTACAGAATAGGTCGTTTTACCGATATGAATCTCTGTAAAAGCCGTTTGTGATGCCAGAGTGTCCATAGGTTGCATGGGTATAAAGGTAGGGCTTTGTACTACTACTATCTTGCGATCTATTGTAAGCACCTTTTTGTGGCCCCTGGATAACAGAGCTGTATCAGGAGGCTGGCTTATATACCCAGGTTTATCCTTCGGGCTTAACTCGGATGCCGCATATATAAGATTGGCAAGGAGAGACTTGGCTTAGTGCGTATCGATAAAGGCTATAAGAATGAGCTAAGAAATTCTCGCTAGGACTACTTGAGGGGGCCTGTAGACCGGCCCGGTTCCCCGTGTTTGGTTTCCGCTGGTCTTCCAAGCGCAGCGGAAACCAAACACGGGGAACCGGGCCGGTCTACAAGCCCCCTCAAGTAGAGCTAAATAGTTAAGAGAAAGCTATAAGCGAAACACGATTAATTTATTAACGCTAGTTTCTATAAGAGATGGATTAATACTAACGGCGTGTCTTCTTGCTAGAAGTAATAACTTAATAGTAGTTAATATATTTTAGATCTAGGTTAAGATATTAACATATATAATAAGCGAGTATTATAATTATATAAGTATTATAAAAATCCCTTAAC
>JABCKD010000055.1:0-53012 GCA_013186415.1 Fusarium sp. NRRL 66088
GGAAGGGGAGGGGGCGCCGCGCGATCCGTTTCCAGCTCCTGGCGCTAGTTAGTCATCGCCCCGTTCGACATGCCTGGGGCTGTCAAGGCACCCGAAGCCTTGATTGGGCAAAACTAGCTCACACCCCCCTCCGAGCTGAACCCTCCACTCGACAGACGTTGGGGCTCGATCGTTGCTAGTGAAGCCATCCCCATCCGTGTTCAAACACACTTGCATATTGGCTCATTGAGCAACGCATTAACCGCCAGCTTTGTCCGTTGTTGAGCGTCGAAACTGCTGCCTCTATTAACATGCGCACCCGGCAAACTCGAGCGAGAAACGCCGACAAGGTTTCGATCACCGTGAAAACTCATCACAGGAGAAATACCGAAAGCAGGGGAATGTTGCTTTGACTGATGGATCAGGTGAGGGGTAAGGACAAGTGAGGGAGAGCACAATGTGCACGAATCATGGCTTCCACTTACCTCTCCACGATCCATCTCGCGCACGACTCCAGACCCTCCCAAGCTCTGCCAGCAGGCGAGCTGTCCTAGCCTAGCTACTCCCGCCATCCTTCAGCCAAGGGGACAAGCTCGCTCAATCTTCCCGTCCTACCGGTGGGTTCCTTGAATAGTGGCTGTCACATTCCTCCCCTCCCGCTGTCGATTCACCAACGCTCGATTCAGCACGCATGGAAAACCAACGCCAACAGCATTCCTGTCCTCGAGTCTACTGTGCGCCACCCTAGAGCCGCTCCAAGTTTAACTTTAATTCTGACGGTTGAGAGTACATTGAGCCTCGTCTAAGGTTCGGCACCGGCGTCTTGTGCTTCATGACAGGCAGGTCCGGGCTTTCTAGCCTATCTCCTCCGCGTTTTGCTCAACGAACATGCTGTCTTTGTCTTGTACGGCTAGATCCCGTCTCGCCCGCTGTGTCCGTGTCACGTCTGCCATCACACACCTTGCTTCTTTCGTCGAGCTCGTCGACCCGACGCCCCTCGGTCTTGCCAAACCTGCCTGCCCGGGACTTCCCCATTGCGGATACCCGTGCCGTCCGCTGTCAGGAACATCGGGATTCACACTGCTGTCGTCCATAGCCGCAACACCTCTCAGGCACCCCTCGAGTGACCAGATGGGTCCTCCTCGGCCTCACCCCTCGAACAAACTTTCACCGTTGACCACTGTGAGAAACTCTGTTCTCGCTCGGCATGGCCGCATATCCATCACTCACTGGCTGCCAAGAATGCCTGTCCCAGCCTCGCTGTCCGGATTTTTCGTCTCATGGCCAACTATTCCGCTCTACGGGGTCGAATTGCTCCAGGTCCGGTTTGAGAACGGCACGAGACCTCCTCGAGGGGCCCTCCAAACTCCGCGGCTCCGGTGGTATCATCAGTGACCGGCCGTAGGACCTCTACCGCCCTTATCCACTCGGCCGATCTCGACCTCCGGTTTTGTCGAGAGGGGTGATCTCGGTTGTTCATCCAACAACGCTGCTGCCTGTTCGGGGGTTTCCTGAGCCACTGCGGTATTTTGTGACGCCATTGTGCCTGCCAGCCTCACGGCCGCCCCATCGTCTCCAGGTACAAACGAGAACTGGCGACGATGAACACGCGCCCGCTGGTCATCGTTCCTAGGCTCATGTGCTGCAGCCTTGTCGTTCTGCGACGTCTGCGTTGCGGCCTTGGGTTGGCCGTCAATACCGGCACCATGTGATGTTCGTATTTCGGCGGAATGCCGCTTCTTCTTGGCTTTACCTTCCTGTGGCTGTTCATCACCAACATCAGATGAGTTTGTACCCGATGGGGAGCCGGACTCTCTCCGGAAAGGCTGTTCGGTTCGGCCTTGCTCCTTGTAGGTCTCTCCGTGATTGGCACTCTCTTCGTCTACTCGGCAAGTTCCCTCAGCACGCTTCTTCAGGGCGAGCTTATCCAGGCGGCGGAAACGCCTGCTCAGCCTGACCTCGTTGCTGATGTCTATGGTTTGCTTTCGTGTTACTGTTTGTGACACGTTAGCATTAACTTGTGCAACCAACTCGGTGCCGATAATAGATACTTACGGATCGTACCAGGCCGGCTGCGTAATCCGTTCTGTGATACTTCGCCTGAACCTTTGTTCTGCAAGCCCCCAGGTGCTGATATTGTAAGTGGTTTGCACATGACATTTTCAATGAGAAATACTTCGTGAACACTTACTACTGCCTGGGAAATGGTCATCGGCCGCATCTCCTCCTAGCGCTACTCCCTCCTCAGATAGAGCTCTTGGCTTGTTTCTTATGAGGCTGCCGGCTCTGGCCAGTGCTACAGCCCGCAGGCCTTTGCCTGACACTTCGTGAATGACCAGCTCAAGACGCTTGACTTCAGCCTTGTATCTTGCCTCTTGAACCATCCAGTGCTCCTCAATCGTATCGTGTCGCTGAGCTTGTTTCTCAAGTACACCCTTCATATTCTCCAAGTCTCTCTCGAGCTTGGCAATCTTGTGGTGGATGTTGCTGTACCCTTCCAGCAGGTACAGGACGTGCGGGCGGTACTCAGCAGAGAGTGGCTGGTTTGAAGGGTTCGTCATCAATGCAGCACGCAAGGCTCCTGCTATCTGATCCATAGATGGATTGTGCCAGACCTCCTGATTTGCGTTGATGAACAATTTGTCTACATCATCTGGCTCGATAACTGGGGGCTCAGTAACAGAAGCACTCGATGTTGCCTGCTCGGCGCTGGCCAAACCCTGCCAGCTCGCTATGCGTGTCATGCTTGGCCTCTCGGGAGAGGCTTGTACCTCGGTGTCTCTTTGACTCATATTGGCAAGATCTTTAAGAGCAGGTTCGGATCGAGGTGACGATAGTCCGTGGGCGCGAGATTTGTTGGCCCCAAGGAACCGCAGCAAGCCAGAATCGGCCATGTCAATGGTGTTGTGATGTCGGCATTCACTGTGTGCGAGGGTTCGGCAGGTGAATGAAGGTTTGTGCAAATGAACGAGAGGGAGGGAGTCACTCCAAGGAGATACGGGGCAGGAAGCAGGAAGCAAGACCTGCCAGTTGCTGCCAGCTGTTGCCAGCTGTTGCCAGCTGCTGGGTTGCCAGTAGCAATCGATCTACCAGATAAACAACGGGGAATGCGCAACTACTCTGAAAGCCAGGTAGTTTGAATAGTGATACTTTATTGCCATTAGGTGGTTTTTAACTTGAGCGCCCACTTGAGATTCAAGCACGCACTGCATCTAAATCTCAAGATTATCATACATCTCTTGCTCATACAAATGTGCATCATAGTCGTAATTCTTGCCAAGGAAGCCTATGGATTGCCTGCTGCTCGCCTCCTAGTAGTTTATTCGGCTTACGGAACGGAGTCCAACATCCCCTACACTCCTCCGCCATGTAATCAACGACCCCTTTTCATCCACTCGCTTTCGCTCAAAGTCCATTCGGTTTGGAAAGATTGCTCCGTCTCCGTGACTATGGATACGATCTCGGATGTTATTTCAATTTTAGCCTCACAGCCCTGATTGTTTCTGCCGTTCGTGGACTCTCGTGATGTTTGACCCTGAGCTGGGCTAGGAGTCTTGATTGGAAACCCCGACGACTTACGAAGAGCAGGCTGCACTCTTTCTTTAGGTAATGACAGTGGCTCTGGGCGGGTTCCAAACCCAGCTAACTTGAGTGGTCGGGGCTTGTTGCCGCGAAGAGACTCGGATCGTACGGGTATTGACCTTGCTAGGCCAATCTCAACCTCCTCCTCTGGCTCGCTTGGCTCTTCCTCAATGTATGGTAGAAGAGAGGGCGTAATAGAAGGTGTACATGATTCGAAAGACTTCTTCAGCGTTGGCTTTTTGGTAGGGATTTCTGGAAGAGGGCGAGCAGAACCCCCTGGTGGTGCCAACATGGGAATCTCCTCGCCCGAGAAGCGACGACTTGGTGGTTTGTGTGGTAGCGCTAGTCTTGATAGGACATCAAGAAGATCCTCATCGTTACCAGTGTCCACATGTTGGTCACAAATATCTTCGGATCTGATCGACTCGTGGTATTTTGTCTCACGGTTGTGGGTCGAAACACCTGATGAGGCTTTACGCGTGCTTCCCTGGATCAAGAGAGGGAACTCACCCAGCTCCGTGAAAGCTGGGGCCAGATTCAGCAGGCAAAGGTTGGACCAAGAGCGATAGTGAAAGTGGAACGAGACAAATGGGAACTCCTTGGGATCGATCAGAATCCAGTCGTAGTAGCAGACGGTTTCAGGGGACTCTACAAGCCCCCCAGATGGCGTTCTGCCATAATGTTAGTTCGCAAACTTGGATCAGGACCATATAAAGACCAACGCTATGCCATATGTATCCTGATTGCGGTGTTTTCCCAGAATGGGCGACCTTCTTTTGCGGCCCTTGGCTCGAAAGACCTGAACTTCGATGAGACCGCCATCGTCTGCCACGGAGGTTCTGCTCGAAGTCGGAAGGAAGTAGAAGCAACGTGCCTCAATGCCCTCTCTTTTGTGCAATATCCCATTCTCCTTGAAATGCCATCGGTCGCTAGGCTCACACAGCGAGCGAGTAATGGAGCCTGAGACCTGGGCAGCAGGATTTACTCCACAGTTGGCAACATTTCGACCGTTCATGAGAATCTTGAAGTACAGGTAGCATGGTGGCTCGGGTATCTTGCTGAGCGAGTAATGGATTCCGAATTGAGCGCCTGCAACTAATGTCAGAGATCTCCTGCCAAGTAAAACTCAAGGAGCGACCTGCCTGGAACTGATGGGACATAAACAGAGACTCGGGGGCTGGCCTTCTGGATATGCGGCGAGTCGGCGCTAGGGGAGACTGAGCCAGCGCGGGTCGGGTCGGACGAGCGATCAACAGGCGGCAAAATACGAACTGAAGAAGCGTCTGAGTGAGGAAACTCCGGGAGCTTTTTGGAACCGGGTTGGGCGATGATGGAGATGTCAACACCTCGAAAACAGGGCATAGTGACGAGCTTTGTTAACCGAACCAGCCCGTAAACCGGGACCAGCGGAAAATCGATGCTATACAAGCTAATCAAAGATGACTTGGGGAGCTCGTTAGCATGCGAGGGGAACTGAGAAAGGGAGGGTGTGATTGCTGAAAAACGTGGCAGGGCTTGGAGGTAGAAAGTCGAGCAGTCTTGGAGGAGGAACTGCCGACCAGCTGCCACCAGCCGTACATGCACAACTTCCTGCCAACGCATCACGCACTCCGCCAACATGACTCGGGTGGGATGAGCGATGGCGCACTCGTCTCAGGAAACAATTTGGGTCAGTATTGCCCTCTTGCTGCGGACCAGTTAATCATTTATATGGCTCCGTGGGCGACATCCGGCTGCCTACGCCAGCTTTCGTGTACTTTAGCATAACGCTCTCTTATCCATAGGATGCCCACTCTAGAACCTTGGATGGTCCCATCTTAAAGGTCATGGCCGTTCAAGAAAGGACCCCACTGGGGTTTCAACCGGGCACTGTTTGGGCTGGGGAGTATTAGGTAGGTAGCGAAACAATGCGGCGATTCAGATTCCAACAAGCATTGCTCTCGACACTCGTGATGATTTCAAGTCGTGGGTCGTGGTTAGGACAAATCGGGCCGGACCTGGTGAATTGAACCAAGATTTATTCCATCATCATATACAGGCGATGCAGGTCACACACTGAAAACATCAGTGGCTCCAGCATGGGTTTATCGAATCTGTCTCGTTCCACCGTCTAGCTCTGCCCCAACACCTTCTTCGTGTCGTCTTCCTTATCGATCAGTCCCAGGTTCCGTATTTGCTTAACGCTCGGCGCGTCGTCTCGGGCAGTCGAAGATTCGGTTCTAGCGTAGGCAGCCTGGATCGCCAGGGCTCGGGCGTGCTGTGTACCATCGTCAATCTCCTGTCCCGCGATGCCGAATACACCGGCTTCTCTCGGCTCCCAACTCACCTCCTTCTTGTGGTGAAGGCACTCATAGTAGTCCTCGAGGACCAGACCACACTTCTTCTTACCCGAATCGTCAGTGGCTGAGGTGTTGACGACGTAGCAGCCCATAACCTCCTGCCAGAAGGGAAAGCAGCGGCCGACGCCTAGAGACCGAGGTGCAATTATCAGCTCGAGTCCGCTCGAAATCAGATACCGATGTCGCCATGTCAAACTTACCGCCGTTCAGACCGTATCCCGACGCCATCTTGAGCCAATTGAGTATGTATCGAGGCTTGTTACGGGTCGGGCGATGTGTTGTCGTTAATTCGCGTCCGTCCGACGTTGAAGTGTCAGTCGTCAAGTGTTCCGGCACATGAGTTCACCCGACGAGTGTAGCAAATCGCTGTGCGGCTATTGGATGAGTGGGTGGGCTAGGGAGATAACCGGAGCTACTTCTCGCCTTGTGAAATGACCCCCAAAATGTCGGTCACGACTGCTAGCACAACCACCCCAGAAATACCTCAGCCATCCGTGGCGCATTAAGACACAAACCTAGGGACAGCTTGGAATCCATTTGTGGCTGGAGCTACCTGCTCCCACCACGTCCCTATCTTATCGTTGCACCTGCCACTTTGTTAGTTGTCGCCAACCATATGACGACGTCAGTTTCAATGCGAAGAAGGGTTTCTTCTACCAGCACACCGCAAAGTCTTGCGAATCTAAGATATCTGACGCCATTAGGGACTTATCTGGCTTGACCAAGTAGCAGCCTCGATCCTCGCCATGGCTGGTCTCCCACCCTCTCCTGCAAAGGTGGTCCTTCTGGCGGTGCACTTCGCGACCATCTCCGACCTTGAAAGCCTATCCTCTCTTACCACCCAACATGGCACTATTCTACGCCAGGAACTCATACTTCGAATTCTTCTCACGTACCTTCCCGAAACCGTCAGTCCCTCGATATATGTGCCTTTTGTGCATGCCATAACCTCGGGCGAGCCTCTGTCGCAAACGACACCCGACAACCAACTTGACACTTCTCCCGTCGATACCCTCTCGGACGAGCAAGCTTCAAGAAAGATCAAGAAACTCCATCTTCTGCCGCTAAAAGGCCCCGATGTACTCCACAATACCGATGTCGATCCCTTGATCTCCTTCCTGTTCTCAAGGGGCTATAGGATGGACGAAGAGGCGGGCATGCTCTCTCTGGTCCCGGATTTCCTCGTGCCATTCCTCGACCATGCCCCGTCGATACGCACGTGGATGATTTCAACGGTTCTGCCGCTACTGAGGAGAAACCAGTTATACTATCCCCAAAAACAGGCAAGATTTTCACTTCTCGAGTTTGAGAACCTTCCAGACAGGACCGCTGTTGAGTACCTGCTTGCTGAGACTGGCACCACGGATGATGAGTATGGTCTTATTGGTCGCGACTTGAGGGGCTTGATTGGACCATGGCTTTACAACGATACAAGGTGGAAGCGGGATCTCTTCAACGAGGACACGCCCAGCGATTCTGGTGCAGCATTAGAATTGTCCTGCCCCGGCTGGGAACAAACTCTCGAGTGGCTCATATCGCAGGCTTCAGGCTCATGGAAGATAGCGCTGAGAGCGATTGAGTCATGGGATGGCCCGTCAGATACCGACCTTGGAGAAGAGACCATTGCCTGGCTTCAGGAGAATCAGCAGCAGTACCTTGACCGCACATACGCCAAAGCTGTATTGGCTTCAGCCTATCTTATTCCCGACTCTGAGGTTGACGCGCTGGAGGGGGCATACAAAATGTGCAGCAAGATTAAATCTCTCTTGGATGAGGAGCCTGAGGGCAACCTCCAATCGACGGTAGCCGCCCTTGCGCCTGTGCAGCCGTTCGATGCTAGCTCTTTCGATGGGGTAAAGGCTTCAGCACACTTGCGGAACGATCTATTGCAGCCCTCAAATCCCTTGACAACACCCAAGGAAGAGTCAATCGACCTCCTTACTGTCCTGATCCAAAGCGCTTTCCTCCTAACACGGTCCGGTGTTCCCTGCACGGTCCGAAAAGCCGGAGATCTCGCATTCATACAAGACATTCAAGACCAAAAATCTGAACTTGGGCGATTGATACGAACACTCTCTGCTCGTGCGCCCAAGAATGACGATGAATTTTGGATTAGAGCACGACAGGAAGCCCTCTGGCTACACAGTTGGGGGAATGAACCTGGCCCTTTAACAAGTGGTTCTATCCGGGGCATCTTTGGACATATTCCTGTAGAGTTTATCGAGACGGAGCTTCTAAAAGCCTTGTTATCAAGTGGACGTAAGTTGCACCGAACGCCCCTGTTGACAAATTCATTTTCTGACGCTTCCTAGGATATTCTCTTGCAAACTCCCTTTACGAAGCAACGCCAAATCAGCCTCTGTCGGCGACAGTACTACTCAACACCGTACAAAACTCTGCTCTTGGAGCTTTTGACAATGCGTCCAATCCCAATCGGACGAGGGGCGGTTTAAAGAAGTGCAGTGAGATGTAAGCCTTACAGTACTATAGAGCAGAATGGTGCTAACAGCAGAAACAGCATCAGCGCGTTTCCCGAGACAATAGACAAGACTCATCCAGCAAGGCAACGGATCGAGGCATTGCTCAGGGCTACGCATGCCCTTAGTGATTACCGACTTGTGCTTAAACAGGGCGAACCTTTCAGTCCAGTTGTGCTCAGGGTGCACTCAGATCCAGTTTCCATCATTGGAAAGGTTTTAGAGCAGAACCCCAAAGCATATACTCGACTACAAGAGTTCGTCGAGCTTGGAAACAACATGGTCAATGCCGGTTTGCCTACATACGCCATCCGAGGGAAGCAGTCACCAACACCCGATGACCAGGATCTCGTTCGATCAATGGTCGAAAAGCGCATAGTTGCCATGTGCATAGAGGCCGCTCTACATGAGGATGATTTCGAAACAGCGTATTCGTACGTGGTCAGTCGTCTTGGTGTCACGCATGGTAGCGAGAGCGAATCCCGGTCTTCTACATTCAGTGACGAATGGTCATGGAAGGCTGCACTTGATGCTGGAAAATATGTTCGCACCGAAAGGTCACAGAAACCAACCCATCTTGGAACGGCGAGCGGGAACCCCGAGATCCGCCATCTTGAGCAGCGCATTGAATGCCTGGCCACTGCTCTACGTATTGCGCCTCCCCCTCAGCTTCAAGAAGTACTGAAAACCTTCCGTCGCTGTGAAGAGCAGCTAGACGCGGCCATCAAAGAAGAGGCCGCCAAGGAGGACGCGTGGAATGCTGCCGGCGATCTATCTGGCCTCCCAGGGGCATTTCAGACTCCAGATCCAGACAAAGCATATCCTCCCCGCAACATTACTGCCAGTGCAACCGCTCGTCAAGCTGAGGAAGCACCAATGTCTCTCTTTGATCTTTCAAGGGCTACAGCCCGGGTTGCACAGAGAAATTTCACATCATTGTCCAGCTTACAGGGCTCTCTACAGAGTTCCTTTACTTCGGACAGGACAGCACCAGAGCATGAGACGTCGGATACGGAAGGCCACGATCATAACCGTCTGAGAAAGCGGGACCAGCTGAGAGAGGCTGCCACGGGGACTCTTGTTTCTGGTGTTGGGTGGCTTCTTGGAGCCAATCCAGCTCGGTCTGGGAGTGGCCAGCAATAACCAGATATAGTGGCAGACATACTCTTCGGATGATGAGTATGATAGGGGCTTGAAGGCAGCGGAAGCTCATGGTAGAACCAGAGCTCAAAGCTTCAAGGCGTAACTGTGGAAGGTATTTGCTTTCATGGCAGACAGGTGTAATGATCTATGGGTACGACGGTAATCAAATGTACTAAAAGGCGGCGTTACGTCAAACGTAGTTGTCACTTTCCATTCGACTTGCGTTTGGCATTTATATGTAGTGTAGCTCTCTATGGGTGGCCTTGTGTTGAAGGAGGTTCAACTTCCCGTGATGACAATTGCCGAGGCATGTTATATCCGGGCATATATGAAGACGAACAAGGAAAACAATGCGCATGTTGATGTCTGCCAGTAGCTCTGGTCAATAACGTTATTGACGAGCTCAAACCAACTCACGGGGTGGCCTCCTGCTTCGATCGAAGAATAAAATGTGCAAGGATGACAGGTAAAGTCTGACTTCCATAAAACTCAGGCAGTTCGGACGCATTTAATAAAGATTATCTTGATATGGAACTACTATTAGGCAAGGGATCTCGGCGTCTGATTGCATCACTTGATGCAGTAATTCACCATGCAGGTTTACACCTACTGCAACCAAACACTCAAGACAACAAGCAGGTGGAAGTACATGACGCCGCCTAATTCAGGAAGCAAAGCCTACCACGACTTCCTCTGAGTGAAAGGGGTGAAGAAATGCCCAACGAACCAGCCTAGTAATCGCCATGTCCAAGTCCACCACATGCAGTGAATCGTAGGAAGGTCGCACTGTTTCGGCTTCGTTGTCAAGGGATTCTCCCTGCCACCAAAGTCAGTAAAGTCCCTGGCCTGCAGACCTTACCAATTGACATTTTCCCAACTGCCTCTCGGCCAGATGCTTCAAAGGGGTCCAGTATATGTATGTCAAGATCCAGCACAGGAATGCTTCGGCAGGCCTCGGTGACGTAGAGTTGTTGAGAAGCCCACGAGCGTAACAATGACGAACTCGCCCCAGCCGCATTTTACCCTCACCGACGAATGACTCCAGCTATGGCGTTGTTCAAAAGTATTTTAAGGTTGCATGGCGTCAAGTTGATTACAGCGATAGGTGATTGATTGGCGATGGGCGACATATTTACGTGTATGTCTGAGACAAAAAGAGGATGTCAGTCAAGGCGAGCAGGGCAGCATCCAGAGCCAGAACCCGCTCAGAGTTGCGCCGTCGCGATGACCCGCAGAGCCCATTCTTGTGTGTTTTGAAGACGGCACGGGGGTTGCGAGTAACGGAAACCGCATTCGATGTATGTTGTGTTTATAGATCCACGGGATTCACCGATGAGGCCGACGTCGACATCTGGTTGATGCTGTGCTGCCAATGCTATCAAGTAGTCGTCGATAGACGCGATGGATGACTGATGAAGTGTTTGATTTTGCAATGATCCGGAAGCTGCCAAATGTGGTCCTTCTGTGACCTCGTCGCCGCAAGACTGACCAGCAACAAGAAACTCAAGTGACGCAGGCCGAGTACCCATTTTTTGATTCCAATCCCTTAACTGTCGCAATCACACGAAACTCCTGTGTAAGCAGAGCTTGATTTTAGATCTGCTGTCGTCCATGGAAGGAAAAGAAAAACGAAAAACAGTGAAACAGAAGAAAGCGCACGAGCAAAACAGGGAGGTTAGGAGAGGTAAGGAGAGGAGTCGTAACTCCGACGACTGATCGGTCAGTCAGGCAATAGTAAAGGCCGGTGATGCGATCACTGGATGTTGCGGTCGGGGGCGCCTGGCAGGATTAGCGGATACACAGAAGGCAGCACTCAGTAGCCCGAACCTCCGTAGGCGTCGCGGGTCTCGGAACGAGAGGCGGACTCGCTGTAGCCAGCAGCTCCAGCGCCGGCAGCTGGCTCTCGGGTTCGTGGGGCGTCGCGGTCGCCTTGGCGGTCGTATCGCTCACGTTCGTAACCACCACCTGAGGAGCCGCCAGGACCTCCACGGGGGCCGTAGCGATCCCGATCCTCGCGGCCGGCATATCGGTCCCGGCCATAGCCCTCATCGCGGTCACGGCGGTCGTAACCGCGTTCGTAGTCACGGCCGCCATAGCCACCGGCACGGTCATCGTAGCGTCGCTCTTCACGGTAGCCACGGTCGTAGTCGCGGCCGCCGCCGTAGTTGCCGCTACGGTCATCGTATCGTCGCTCGTAGTTGCGCTCGTAACCACGGTAGCGGTACTGGTCGTCGCGGCCATAGCCACCGCCGCCGCCGTAGCCACCACGTCGGCGGTCGTCGTATCGAGGACGGGGCTCTGGTGTCGAGTCAACAGGATGCAATGACATGGGATTGTGGGGTGTTACGAACCTCGCTTGGGTGGTCCAAAGTACTTTCCGGGAGTCGGAGTGCGAGGACGAGCTCGGCGAGCCTTCTCGATGCTCAATGTTCGGCCCTCGATCTGTTCACCCTGAAGACCTTCCTTGGCAGCCTCGGCCTGCTCGGAGGTGACCATCTTGACGAATCCGAAACCACGAGATTCCTTGGTGTGAGGGTCGCGCATGATCTGGCACTTCTCAACATCACCGTACTTCTCAAACATCTTAGAGACCTCGGCCTCAGTGAGCTTGGGGTGGATGCCGGTAACAAAGAGGTTAGAGCCAGGGTTCACAGCACCGTCATCATCGTCTCGAGGAGCGGAAACATCCTTCATGTTGCTGCGAAAAATAACTGTGAGCAGGCGTCGATGTGTTGGTTAGGAGAGGCGCGAAAACTAACCTGTCGCCATGGCCGCCGGGCGATGCAGAGCGACGGCGACTTCCCTCGTTGTCGTCACGGGGACGGGGCGAAGCGCTTCGGTTGTCGCGCTCGTAGCGAGGTGCCTCATCTGAATCTGGGGTCAGCTATGTGTGAATGATGGCGATGCTGGCTGGTCGATGAGAGGCGAGGAAGAATCAAAATGATGGGCGATGGGTGGCGGTGATGCAGGATGGGCAAGCGACGGTTGTGTGGTGCGGACGCGTCGCCGCAACGCGCCGCAGGGACGGCAACGAACCTTCGTATCGATCGCCATTAGCAGCCTCGTAGTCCATAGCGGTGGTAGCCATCTCGACAGATGTTCTTGAAGATGAGCCAGGTAGAAGATCGAGCCGAATATGGGTTAGGTGCGGTGGCTGACGATAGCTCAATCGCAAGCCTTGTGGTGGGAGTGAGGTTGAAAGAAGAAGGGAGAAAAAAAAAGTCGGCGCTGGGGAGAAGGGGAAAAGGAACGGCTCGGGAAGGTGCAGCAAGCCTAATATTAAAGGGCGTGAGCGCGTGGTAACAAAGAAGCTCGCCGGTTGCTTTCTAAATGAGCGGGCGCGCGGAGGAGAACAAAGAAAACCTGAAAGGCACACAGTTAAGGGCCAGGTGATGACGGATGGCGAAGAGAAGGCTCGAAATGGGGCATGGGGGAGGAGGATGAAGGGTTGGATGGTGACGGCCGCCTGGGGAAACAGGCAGACAACTGGCGAATTATTTTGTTGGTGCCGTCAGCGAGGCAACTCTGGCATGGTACCTGAAAATAGGTGGGGACTTCACTGCACCGCAGGTACCTGCTACGCATGTTATGCTCAGGACTAATCCGCATGGTGTCTCCAGTCAACACAGGTGCTAGGGCCAACCAACCGTCAGTGCTGTGGCTAGTGCCAAGGTGGCTGTGCCACTCTGTATCACCGTTACGAGCTTCGATGTTACTAAATTTACTGTTTAATGACTACCTTGGGTTCTCTATCGCCAGCTTTGGCTCAGGGCCTACTTACTCTTGACCAGGTGCTGATGAGGTCTTCCTTTGTTTTGATATTAATATGGGTATAGATGGACGTGTTTCCTTGAAACCGTTGCTGCTTTCCCGGGGTCGTGGCGTAAAACAAATTCAAGATGTACACATGAAGTGCGATGCACCTACGGGTTACCTGTAAACCCTCAATGGCCACCAATCGAAGAGAGTCAGAGGTGATTGAACTGAAGCCACAATAAACGCACCACACACCAGAAGAAAGGACAATGCCAATTCAGCCGGGTCGTGCTTATGTCGGCATTACTACGTAGATCCATGGAATTCGTCCTGCCTACCCTAGAGAAGCACAGTGATTAGCCTAATATCAACTACCGGGACCTTCAGGGAACCGGCACAGCAATAACGTGTTGCGAATCGCCTCACGAATATATACGATCTACAAATAGTGAAACATTGTCACCAAGCACTATAGCATATGGTTCAGGTCTCACTTAACTAGAGGAGGGCCCGTCCATCCAGCTAGCTACGAGCTAGGGGCAGACCAACCGTTTCCTTCAATATCGCCGATGAGAACTACCATATGCCGTGTGCGACGGAGACCGGTAATGCGTCCATCCATATTACCCATCGTCTACCCCCCAATCAATCCTCATCCTGCGGGGGTGGCAGCTCGGGTACCAAGGGCCCGACCCACGAACCCCCGGCCGCATATAAGACCGAATAGAGCGAAGCCATCCCGCACTTCTCGCCTCACACTTCGACTACCAACGAGCATATTTCACAACAAGCACACCACAATTCTCAACGGCACCGTACTCCATGTCGCTAATTGGGAAGGTCTACGCAATCACTGGCGGAGCCAGTGGCATTGGTCTCGCAACGGCCAAGATCCTCGCACAACGAGGTGCCACTGTGAGCATCGCTGATGTCGACACCGATGCCCGCGAGAGCGCAGCTTCGTACTTCCGAAAGCAAGGGACCCCCTTCTCAGCTACCCGAGTTGATATATCTCAGCGAGCTGAGGTCGAGGACTGGCTAGACGACACACTCAAAAAGTACGGGAGACTTGACGGTGCAGCCAATGTGGCTGGTGTCATTGGCAAGCATCACGGCGTGCGACCTGTAGCCGACCTTGAGGATGACGAGTGGCACAATATCATCAACGTAAATCTGACTGGAACGATGTATTGCCTGCGAGCGCAGCTGCGCAGGATAGTGGACGGAGGTTCCATTGTCAATGTCTCATCTATCCACGGTACCAAGGGTATGTCGTACTAGCCCACAGACAACACCCGTCTGCCTTCTGACCTAAAGTGAATAGGATTCGCCAAGCATGGCGCCTACGATGCCAGCAAACACGGCGTGATTGGGCTGACAAGAGCGGCTGCAAAGGAGAATGGCCATAGGGAAGTGCGCATCAACGCTGTCGCCCCAGGTGCTATCTATACACCATTGATGAAGAAGGCCTGGGACATCCACAGCCGACCAGATGACGCTGCGTTCGATGAGCCGAGCGCTTTCCAGCGCCAAGGAACTTCAGAGGAATGCGCCAATGTCATAGCTTTCCTCCTTGGCCCGGAGAGCACGTTTGTGAGCGGGAGTGTGTATGAAGTAGACGGAGCCTGGCTCTGAACGGCCTTGATGAAAGCTACGTCCCGACACATTCACGATAGTCCTGGGAAAAGCTGGCATCGTGGGTAGGAGAATGACGTATCGAGCCTGATTGGAATATCGGGAACGGGATATCGAGTATCAGATTGCGCTTACCACACATCCTCAGGATCAACCACATGGTTCTCTCCGTCATCCCGAATGTGCTGATGGTCCTTGTCTCGCTTCATCGGCTTGCGCATGTCGAAGGCATCCTCGCTCGACTGGGTAGGGTCAGTCGCATGGTCACCATAATAGTCCCTGACCACGCGGAAAACACTATAGCCTAGACTTTTGTAAAGCTTGATGGCGCGCTCATTGCTTCTTCGGACGAATAGATCCACGAACCAGGCGTTTTCTGCATCAGCCGCAACTTCCAACTGGTCGGTCAAAATCTTGGCAATGCCAGATCTTCGCGCCTCTGGGGCAACAGTGAGGGCCGTTATGTGGGCATGCCACGGTAGGTAATGCTCGGAGAATTTGTAGGCATCTGGCGAGGATTCAACCTTTCCCATGACTGGAAACCAACATTAGCATCAAGCTAGAGACCCAAGACCCCAAGAGTAATCCCACTGTATCCGACGATATTCCCATCAATGTCCTCGCAAACCTGGAAGAGTGACGGCCATTTTGCATGATATTGAAGATAGAAGTTGAGCTCGTATGTTTCGGTGAGCGGATCGAGGTTGCACTTTGAGAACTTGTTTACATCGTCGGGTCGAAATCGGCGAAATGTAGCCATTTTGACAAGGGAGGAGCTGTCGTTTGAGACCAACCCTGCGTATTCCCAAGCAACTGAGTATAGATAGTATTTATACAAGGACAGCCCGCGCCTTGGGAATGTTTGGGCTGTGGGAAAGCGAGCCTCGTGTCTCTCCGTGGAACTGCTGTGTTGCTGTAAGATGTTAGTGGGAAGAAAAGCTGCCCCGCGAAAGTGCTAGGGAGCTTTTTGTGTCATGTGGCGGTGCGACTGCAGTTCGCATTGAAGCCACAATGTGCAGGGGCAGCCAGGGAGCAGCAGGCTCATGGCAACCTAGCCCAGGCCGATACCTGAGTTTCAAGTCCCTGCACATTTAGTTCACACGGTTAATGTACATTTTCGTCATGTAGGTATGTTGACGCTAAAGGGCCCACCACCCGTTTTCGCTTGCCAGCATCACGCCGCCACGACAACGTTGAGCGCCTCAGTCATTGTGACAATGGCATGAAGGGGCATATCATATCACCCTTCTTATGATCTTTCCACGTGTCGGCACATACAAGTTCCTTCTGACTTGACTCCTAGGCTGGGGAGATCGGGTACTTTTTAATCTCCTGGAAGCCCGGTCTTTTCGCTCCCCCGTCCTTTGTGTACTGTTGGCCGCCATTTTGGTGCCATCAATAGTTAGTACCTAATAAAGGGTCCCTGGTCGCCCAAGCCAATATCATTTCGAGCAACGCCGACTCTCCCTCCCTCGACACCCCCATTTCGATAGGAGACCATCCACCCCGCGGCATAGACACACGAACGAACGCTGCGAACGAACATCGTCGACTCGATCCCGAAAGAATTGCAGGAACACCGCCCGCCTCTATCCGCCGTCCAGACCGCATCTATCGTATCCAGCGGTACGACAATCGAAGTCACAGGCTTGTGAGGTTAGACCATCCAGGTCCAGGGAAGCAGCATCCGTATTTCCCGGCTCCGACGTACGAAAATGCCATCCTCGCCGCATACGCCGAGGCACTCTCGGAACTCGTCCGCTTTCGATAGCTTCTCAGGCTCCCCCCAAGCTCGGCGGCTCTCCAGATCGTCGGCACAGGACCCCTCAACTTCATTCCGCAACAGTTTTAACCAACAAGATGCCCTGGAGCTGAACGGAAATGGCATGGGAAACCTGGCAGACGAACTAGCTGACGCCTTTTCGGACTCGGGAGACGAAGGTGACTATATTGATGGAGATGGCGATAGCGAGATGTTAGGCCAGGAAGGAGATGAGCTCCAGCATGGACATTCGACCGAGGAGGAAGAGGAGAAGGTGGGCGCCAGTAGTCCGACAAAGCAGAACGGCGACAGACCAAAAGCTGCGAACCTGACGATTCTCTCACCGCGCCGGAAACACCAACGTCAATCGAGTAATTACGACGGCAGTGAATACGGATCCGAGTCTGATTTAGACTCTCCTGGCATGCCCCCTGGATTGGTAGCTAAGATGGACGCTGTAGAGTCACTGGCTCGGCGGGGGACAGAAAATTACGGTGGCCCAACGGACGACGTATTCAAGCGAGTCACAAACGCGTTGCGGGATCTCGGGTCCCAGTCCAGTGTGGAGGCCAGCGCCTCAAGGTTTGAAAGACCATCCGATTGATCATGAGGAATCTGGTCAAGCTAACACAGACGGCAGATTGATAACAGCACATTCTGCGCTGACCACTCACCTGAACCATCAGACCCGTCAAATCCACAACCTCACATTTCCTCTATTATCGCCTCTTGTTGCACCCCCGGACCCCGAGACCATCGACGACTTGATCCCACTGCTCTTATCGCTCTCGGACACGATGCCACGACCCTCGACATCGGCATTCAACTCGTTGACAGGCCTCCATTCAATCACGTCTGACTTGGTACAAACCTTGAACTATCTCTCCGACACACTGCATATGTCTCGGCAGACAACAACGACAGCAACACGGAGGTTGAGGAGTGCAAAGGAGATCGTTGCCGAGATGAGGAGGGAAGAAGAGCTTCGGGAGGAAGGCGAGCGATGGCTTACGAGGGGTAACTGGGGGGAGCGACTGGAGAAGAGAGAATGCGCAGGCGTATGCGGAGAAGTGATCGGCGGATTTGAAGAGGTCTGCAACGGATGGCGGGAGAGATTGCTGGCGCAAGCAGAAGCACAGGCCTAAGTGACGGAATGAGTTGAGGGACTCGTATTAGGCGGTGCAGGACATCACCCGTGGCCAATAGTGCCCCATCATTATCTGGTTTTCTTTGTCTATGGGGGGATACCTGATATCATCATTTTCGTTTCTTTTGCTTTTCTTGCACACAACCCCTTGCAATTTCTTTTGTCTATTTCTGGGGCGGCTTGATCACATGCTGGAGAGAACAAAGGCACAGCGAGGCATGGATGTTGGGAGGATGACCCTACAACTATAGATAGATAGAAGTAGCTCTTGTTTAGAGACATCGTCAAGAACGAGCACAAGAACGAATTATGACTGGATAATCTTGGGCGTCTGATACGCATAAGTGAGTGAGTGAGCGAGCCGAAAGGCAGACTCAAATCCGGACTCGACGATGCAGAGCAACACGGCCTGCAGGTGGTCGAGTTCATTGGACACGTGTGTGAGGCCATCGTATCGCGACCTGCTCCTCTGTTATTGTAGCCGTGTTCTCCCCGGGCCACTGTCGTCCTGCGGCCCAAGACCCGGCCCAAAACATGCACTGGAATTCAGGTGGGGGAGACAAAAAGGGGGCAGTGAGGGGGAAGACGCGCGCGACTGAGACGCGTTGAGTGGCGTTTCGTCGCCCGTTGACGCGACCCTCACAATTCCCGTCTCCAGGACCTCGTGTTTGGGACAGTGCCATTTCGAGTATCACTGTGCAGGCTGAGCACAGAGCTATCAGGACCTGGTGTGGCTGGGGAGGCAGATTACAATAGACACTGTGCGCGATGACCGGCTCGTCCCGATTGGCGGTTGACACGCTGGCCCCTGTTCAGGAGTCTCCACGCCAGGGGGTTTGAGTTGACAGGCCAGCGAGAGAAGGACACCAAAACAAGCGACTGAATGACTGGCAGCCGGATAACCAATCGAGTCTGACGACCTGGCTTGGGTGGGAGGGGTGAGGCTTTGTTTCTGCCGCACCACGTACCGCGCATCACGTTTACCTTACGCGCGTGTCCTTGTCCGCAGCGCAGACCAACATCTTACCCACTGGCGAATGCATCATCACACCAGACTCGCAGGCAGGACGGCTACCCTTGGGCACGCTCAGGCACGCACCGACGTCCGCACATTGGCGCTCACACACTGACGATTCTATATCTTGTTGACGACAGGGCTGCCGCTGTGGGTTGAGAATCTGAGCTAGCTGCGGAACGTCCCGCTACTGTTTGATAAGGCGTTGCTGGTCAGTCTTGTCAGGAAAGGGATTGGAGGCATCCTTAGTCCGAGACTGGCTCTGATGATGGTAGAAGTAGGAGATGAGAGGAGTAGAGTAGGAACAGGATCAAATTCTTGGGAAAGGAGATGACGGTGGCCATGTCCAGACTGAATCCCTTCAGATAAATAGGACTGAGAGGGCGAATCGCTGATTTGTTAGGGTCATGTATGTCGGACTGCCAAAAAACACACACAAACGCGCACTTACACGACCACATAGCGAGTTTGCATGGATGGATGCACAACTCACATCAAAAACAACAAATATGCACGCGGGCAATGCCACAAAATGGCGCGCAAAGACACAACAAGCGGTGGACGGGACACTTGGCAGAACACTAGACCAACTGAGACCTGCTAAAATGCTATGCCCGGTGCCCGTATTTATTTGTTATGGGAACAATAAATAGACGTCCACACCATCTCTCTATCTGAAGCCATCATTTCTTGGGGGCCGTCATTGACCATAACGCCGCTCCAGTAAGCAGACAGTGTGCCCTGTTCCATGTACGTGCTCACGTCGGCACCTACCGAGCTCTTGGACTCGGGAACTACCTCCAAATGGAAGCCGGCAGAAGAAAGGCAGAGACCGCGACCAAGTAGGTAGGTAGGGGTCTAACGGGAGCTGAAGTGCGGGAAAAACCGAGAACCCGTCAATCGGTCCATGTTTGCAACGGGCTTGGAGAAGCCATTGGGGGCACAGAGGCAGAGAGGATAGGTGCATGCATCAGGTACAACTAGAATGGGCAAAACAATGAAAGGTTTGACATGACACACAATGCTGGATGCAAACCAAATTATCCAGCCCCTCGATTCTCCTTCAATGCCATTCATTCTCTCGATTCATGGAACAACAGGGGATCACGGTCCTCTATTATTGTGGTGGTTGTTGTTATTGACCCGCGCGTTTCCTGGCCGTCCGCGGTCTTCCTTGTCAGAGCCCGCCCGGGCGCAGGGGGGTCCCGTCCTGGCGTTTTGGACATTTGATTGGCCACGCGCCTGTTAGCGCGCCCTTCTGAGTCCTAGGTCAACCTCCCTCCAGCAGCAACATCCCTCACGAACCTGAGCCCGCGACCCTCTTTCCCGCCACCCCCAGCGCTCCTCTCAGCGTAAACCCGGCAAAGGCCAGTACCGCACCCGCCCACCTCGACCTCTATCCTGCTACTTGGATCTCGCACATCACGTCTCGCATCGCCAGCTGCCGCGTCTTGCATCGCCACGAGCTTCCCCTCTCTAGGTTATTCTTCTTCTCATCGCAGCTTCGGATTATCTGCTGCGTATTTCATCTCTTGTCGACTTCAACCACTTGGCCAAACGAGCGCCCTCAGCCGAGCACCGTGCCCGACAACCCCCCCAGTTGCTGGGTCCTTCCGAGATCGAGACGATGCGATAGACGCCTTCCGAAAAACAAAGCCGAGATCTGCTTGACGGTGCTTGGGATTGCGCCCTCACCGTCCTGCCTGGACTCTCCCTCCGCCCTCGCCGCCTGTCCCACTCATCAATCAAGCGTCGCTTCGCTTGCCTTGCAATCCTGCGCCATCATCTCGCGCCGTCACGACCCGTTCTCCCCACCGCTTCCCCCACGATCTCTTTAATCAGCTACTAGGAGTCGCAACCCGACCGCGTCTCAACCATGGCGGCACTTCCTGGAGCCGCCGGCATCACTGCCTCGAGTCATCATCGCTCTAAGCGAGCCATGGACGAATCCAAAAGCCATGCCGCCGCTCCTCGCGCATCTACTCCTCCTCCCCGCTCAGATCGCGGTCGCTTGGAGCCCAGACAGACCCTCGACAATGGATCCAATCGTGCTCTTCGCAGCAACGCAAGGAAAAGCGACACCACCCGTGCCAGCCCATTCGATATCGACGCTGTCGACAACGCCTTGTTACGCGAATTCCAACGACCACAGCGAGAGAGCACGCCGGGTGCCAGTCCTCATCGGAAGCGACAGCGGATAAACGGTGATCGGTTGGTCAACCATGCAATGCATCAACATCGTCCCTTGCTTACCTATCCGTAGATTCATTCCGACTCGTTCGGGCCAAGACCTGCAAGCTAGCTTCAGTCTTCTCCATGAGGATGGATCGCCTGCAACCCCCTCGAAACAAAAGAAGCGTACTCCTCACGGTGAACTGCACTTCCAAAAGAGTATGAACCCCCCCGATAGCTCCGTCAGTGCTTGACATACTAACAACTATCGTAGCGGAGGAGGCAAACCGTACTTTCTCCCACCTGCTTCGTGCTGAGCTCTTTGAGAACTCAGTACCCCAAGCAGCAACCCCAACTCTCTCCCCCAACCAAGCTCTCCCCACAACCTCTCACATCCCCGCCAACGATGGCACTCGGGCTCACACACCTCCCACTAATGCAACTGCGCCTTCATTGCCGTCTTCTTCATTAACGCCCTCAACACCTCACAAGAATCTCTTCTCATACATGTCACCACGCCAGCACAGCAACGTTGCTGGACACCCGACTCCTTCGAAGACACCGCAAAGCCGCCACGGCCCCAATTTGGATACTCGGGCTGAGATATACAGCCTATCGCCAGTACGATTTGGAAGCCAACAGATGCTGCTCAGCCCTAGGCGCCAGCCAAGAGCTGTCAGCAAAGTGCCCTACAAGGTCCTTGACGCCCCCGAACTGGCCGACGATTTCTATTTGAACTTGGTGGATTGGGGGAGTGCAAACATTCTTGGTGTCGGCCTGGGTTCCAGTGTTTACATGTGGAACGCGCAAACCAGCAAGGTAAACAAACTTTGCACATTGGAAGACGACACCGTGACAAGCGTGTCATGGATACAAAAAGGCACACATCTTGCTATAGGGACTGGCAAGGGCCTGGTGCAGATCTGGGATGCGGAGAAGGCACGAAGACTACGAACAATGACTGGTCATACAGCGCGTGTGGGATCCTTGGCTTGGAACACCCACATTCTTACCTCTGGATCGCGCGATCGACTCATCTATCACCGCGACGTGCGAGCTCCTGACCAGTGGCTAAGGAAACTTGTTGGCCACAAGCAAGAAGTTTGTGGCCTCAAGTGGAATTGTGAGGACGGGCAGTTGGCGAGTGGTGGTAACGACAACAAGCTCATGGTCTGGGATAAGCTCTCAGAAACACCGCTTTGGAAGTTTTCAGACCACACCGCAGCTGTCAAGGCTATCTCTTGGTCTCCTCACCAGCGCGGCTTGCTTGCGTCTGGAGGCGGTACCGCGGATCGCCGCATCATCTTCCACGACACCGTCAAGGGATCTGTTATCAACGAGATTGATACAGGTAGCCAGGTCTGCAATATTGCTTGGTCAAAGAACTCCAACGAAATCGTTTCGACTCACGGCTACAGCCAGAACCAGATTGTTGTCTGGAAGTACCCTTCCATGACCCAGGTGGCCAGTCTGACAGGACACACCTATCGAGTGCTGTACCTGGCTATGAGCCCGGACGGCCGAACGATCGTGACTGGAGCTGGAGACGAGACTTTGAGGTTCTGGTCGACATTTGGTCGGCGGCCAGGAACTCGAGAGGATGGTGACAACGGAGGTCGACTTGCTGACTGGGCTGTTATTCGATGAGCTTATCTATCTGGAGGCAACACATGTTTTCATTTGGTTGCCACTCGGTCAAATTTTCTGGCTGGCTTGGATTCTTCATGTTGACGACGTGTCATCTGGACATTTGAACGGTCGATTTATTACATGTTGCCCATCTACAAAAAGTGTGGGCGTGGAGAGCAAGTGGTTCTCAAAAGTCGCATCTCACGCATTATGGAAGAATACCCTGAGGGATATCGCATCATCTGCATTAAACGGCGTCGCATCTGGACTTGGGCTCTTCTCTGACTTAACGAAGAGCTTCACGGGCGGTGGTGTTGGTCGGGTTGCTTTGATTGGGAACGTTTTGGGACACTGGAAGGGGCAGGCGGATATGCCCCCTGGAATGAATGGCCGGGTTTGATGAGGGATGACGATCTTGGGCGCATTGCTGGTCCGGCTGGCAAAGGCAGAGCAAAGCAAGCAAGCGAAACAAGCTCTGAAGTTACAGCAATTGTCTTTCTCTGCACTTTTGTTGTTTGTCATTTGGCCTGCATAGCGCAATGGGGCTGTTTAGCTAGGGCACAAAGATGCCACATGAATAGAATGGACGGGTCGATACCCTTCCTTGAAGTTAAAGCGTCATCTTTGTCCCACGTGTACCGTGATATGTAAATAGTTTGACACGATATTCTTCAATAGGAGCCAAGCTGATCAAAGGTTTTGGGGATGAGCGTAATGGTCATAACACGGCGCAGTTCTAGATCACATCACAACTTGTCAACTTCCCATATCCGATCTCTCTGAAATGTCTGCAAAACAAGGGGTATTCTCCGTGCATAGTAGTTGTAATGAACGGTAGGCTCTTATCAACTGAAGAACCAGCCAGACTTGAAACGCTCCATACACCTCCAGCCAAGTACAGCAACAAACAGCCAATCAATCATAATAAACGCCCAAACATCATACCAAGGATGAGATTACAGAAATCATCAGAACAACAAAAACGTAACAGAACCCATAATGTCGACTACGTAGCCGTCTATCAAAAGTTTAACATCCAGCATCCGGTGTCTCACCCGACTTCCGCTCCCGAGTCGTGTCGTTATGCTCCCCGTCAATTCCAGTACTGGTAGAGCCCCTTGTCTCGTCGAGAAGAGGGATCTTATCTACGCTCACTGGCCGTGCGGCTTCATCTGTGGGCAGAGAGGTGTCGCCCAACATGTCCTTTTCGCGGGTTACTTCATTCGTCGATGGGATCTGGCTGGTAGACGCGGAGCCAGTCGCTCCTTTGTGAATCTGGTTAAGAGCGGAAGACCCTTCCGGCTGAGGTCCCAGAGGAGGTGAGTGTGGCATGTGTTCTGGTGAGTTCTGCCATTGGATCACCTCCGCCTTCATAGCCTCCAATTCCTTCTGGAACCGAACGCCGAATACGTCAATGTAGTATGTAGCACCGTTGTAGATGCTCCATGTAAATACCGAGATGAGGAACACCGTGGAGGCCCAGCGACTCAAGAACCAAAGAGGGCAAGGTAGCATGGTTAGGACGGCGTAAGAGTATTGAATCATCATGAAACAAGCTTCCTGCAAGCGCTCAGGCTGTGCCAGCACGAACTTCCCGATCCATGTCTTGGAGTACGACTTTCGCAACCAAGTAAACGAGGTGGGTCGACCGGCCGCAATCTTCTCCTTCCGACGGACCGTAATGAAGAAGTAGTACGAAAGCTGCCAGATAGTATACGGGATCGTGCTCCAAGCCAGCATTGAGACCACGTTCGCATATGCAGTGGGTGATCCTGGAGGCGAAGTTTTGACGGTCCAGATCGCCGGAAACCGCTCCCTCTGGGTTTCCGGAGACAGCAGATGGACGATGCAATGCAGAGTTGCACAAGGCATGATGTGGATGAAGAGCGAGGTGACCTTGTCGAAACTGTGAAAGACGAGTGAGTTGCGCCACATGATGATAGCAACTGCATTATTTCCAAACGCGAGGCAGTAAGCGGCAAGGAAAAGTCGCTTCGAACCAGGGAAGACCCAAATGGAGAGGAAGAGTAGAAAGTTGACGAAGTAGCATAGATCCGCTAAGAAGTAGTGATAGCCGCGTCGATGGTATGTGAAGAAGCGGATAGGCATGAAGTACAACAATTGCACCGTGTACCACATATGGAAGTACTCTGGGAATCCGCCGATGAGGTATCCACTGACGAATATGTTCATGACGCCAAAGATGAAGGACACCTTTTCTCGTGCGCTGATGATCTTTGTATCGTTCCAACGCTTTCCTAGCTTGTCGACACGGCGTTGCATCTGCTTGCGGTATCGATCGAGCTGTTCGTCAGCCGAAGGAACACGGCGCCGCCATTCTTCAACCATGCGATCACGAGCGAGCACTGTCTTGGACTTGATAGCCTCTCTCGATCGCCTCACTTTGTCCGTCTGGGCAGAGATGCCCTTTTGCAACTTCTCAAGCTGCTGGGGCAGCGCGAAGTTGTCGAGTAGATCGAGAACTGTCAATCGATCGAGAGGTGGCAGAGCGTCCCAGTCTTCATGGTTAGAGCTGCTGCCAGAGAAGGACGGATTTCTCGAATGAAGCGAGCTTTTAGGTGTCGTGGCACCTAGCATTGGTGTATCGAGAAGGGAAGAGTCGGCGGGCAAGGAGTTGGGGGAGGCAGGAGCTTCGGGCCCGGGGGTAAGGACAGGATCGCTATCAGTAGATATGTTGTCGGATTTGAGACCGTGGGAGGCACCCGAAGGTGCCTTGGTATCGTCCTCCATGGCGTTGTTCTTGGTTGATGTCGTGTTTGATCTGCGCGTCGAGGGTTGCCGTGTAGGTGGTAGCTAGGTTCCTAGATATTGGAACGAGCGTTAGCAATGGTAAATAACCAACAGAAAGGCAAAATGAACCTTGCCAGGAACAAGAAGAAATACTCACAAGGCGAGGGATGTAGGGGCTGCTCTAGCACGGACCGGGGAAGGACGGTGTAATGGAGGGAGCGCAGCGCGAGCCCAAGTACTTATACAAGGGCAGCTGCAC
Organism: Fusarium sp. NRRL 66088; assembly: GCA_013186415.1. Classification (NCBI taxonomy): domain Eukaryota; kingdom Fungi; phylum Ascomycota; class Sordariomycetes; order Hypocreales; family Nectriaceae; genus Fusarium; species Fusarium sp. NRRL 66088. The sequence goes on from JABCKD010000055.1 coordinate 25,647, forward strand.
AAGCTTTGGAGAGACAAGGGAGGGAGGGACCTGGCGATTAGAAGGCCATCTGTGCTCTGTGAGACCCTGAAGAAGCGGTGACTAGGAATGGAGGGGACAAATAAGACGGACGAGGAAGATGAAAAGTAAGAAGAAAAAGAAAAGAAAGAACAAAGGGGACAGAAGGTGAAAGGGAGCACCAGCGGTGACGGAACATCCACGTGGGATTGCCTGGATGTTCAAGTCCCCAACACTCACGTCGAAGCTGCCATGGACCCCAGACGACCTGCCTATGATGAAAGCGACGGGCTGAAAGCTTGCTGGGGTAGTGTGGCACACACACAGCCGGAAGAGCTGGGTATGTATGGGGTACTTGGTCGATTCGCAGTTCATTTTGGTCTAGATTTTGCACGAAACACTTGTCTGGCATTGATAGTTGTAAAATCACGTATCTCTTCTATTAGTCTACTTCTCGACGAATATTCATTCCTTCCGAAACTACCTACCTCTAGGGATTAAAGTCACGTCACGGCTCCAGCTTCAGCTTCCTTTGATCCCGTTAGTGCGGCCAGGTAGCCACTTGCACATGCATTTACGCCACAACCTGGATATCAGCTTGGATCCATCTTTACTTTGACTGGCGATCAAGGGCCGTTTCAGGGCACAACTTTGCCGTCATTGTCCAGGTAGGAATCGCTTGCATCATATCTAGGTACTTGAGGCCACCAAACGACACCTATGCATCTGGGCTCTACTTCGTCATCTCGCCTGTAACTGCATGTCATTCATCCTTGGAGTCAGATGCACTCTGGTTCCAAGTGTGTTTCAAACCCAAATCCACTACAAGTATCACGATACCCAAACCCATCATGTGAATCCTTGACTTCGACCACACCCGTTCTATTATTGGTTGTTCTACCAAGTTGGGATGTACGTGTACAGTCGTCGACATCTGACTGGCTGCCCGGGTCCGGACGTCACTCTGCTTCTCTTTCTGTAGACAACTGACGATTATTCCGGCTCGTTAAAAGGCACAGTACGTATGCATCAGGTTTTCCTCCTCTGCTTTTAGAAGATCCCCTATCGCTTTCTTGCTATCCCTCTGCGGAATGATGCAAGCTACTGCTGCCCGCTCAAACTGAGGTGGATGGGCGCGGTACGTACTGCTTATCGATAGGTAGTGCTTTATCCGTAGTGTCTGATTGGATGCCATTGGCGGCACCCAGGCACGGGCCATGCCCCAAGCTCACAGCACACTGAGAGAAGCCCCAAGAGGCTCCCGCCTCAGGTGCCAACCTAGCCCAGCCAGCCTTGGTCGTCGCGCGACGCGTTATCCATCATTTTCAAGCGTCGCAATACGGCCCGCACACGACATTCATCTTTACCCACCCATTCTCGCTGTCGACTATGCGTGCTCGTCACACCGAATGGGAAGACTTTGCGGTATAGCATTATTCGGTCTTCAAGATTAGTCTTAACGCGCTTCCTTCCTGCCCTTTCTTTGCGCGACTCGCCGGCGCACTGGGTCCCCGGCCACTTGACGCGCCCTCTTCCTCCGTCGCATTCGCTTCGCGACCCGTGATACCCCTCTAAACCAACCTCACTCTCTTCTCTCACTTCCGCAAACCTCCCCTCGACCACCGATACCCGGGCTTGCTGCCCACCGACGCCACCATGGGCAAGCTCATTCGTCTCGAGTTGTTCAGTACGTTATTCCCTCTTGCTCTAGGTTGAGTTAAGCGACGAAGGACCATAGAGCTGACTTGCGCGCGATAGACTTCAAGTCCTACAAGGGCCACCATACCCTTCTATTCGGCGATTCATACTTTACTTCTATCATCGGGCCCAATGGATCTGGGAAATCCAACTCGTAAGTCGCATGCCTTTGCTCTCGCGCCGCTCGCCTTGCTGAATCTCGCTAGTATGGACGCCATCTCCTTCGTCCTAGGCATCAAATCTTCCCACCTGCGCTCCGCTCACCTCAAAGATCTCGTCTACCGAGGGCGGGTCCTAAAAACTGCCAAGATCAACGATGATGGTTCAGCTCAGACCAATGGTGACGCAAACGGCCATGCCGACGGAGATGACAAGGCTTCCCGAGGAGACCCGAAGACCGCTTGGGTTATGGCCGTGTACGAGGATGATGCTGGCGAGGAGCAAAAGTGGAAGCGTTCAATCACCAGCCAGGGCGCCAGCGAATACCGCATCAACGACCGCGTCGTCACCGCTCAGCAATACAACGAAGCCCTCGAGTCAGAGAATATTCTCATCAAAGCCCGGAACTTCCTCGTCTTCCAGGGAGATGTTGAGGCGATTGCCTCACAGTCTCCCCAAGACCTCACACGTCTGATTGAGCAGATCTCAGGCAGTCTGGAGTATAAGACGGACTACGAGAAGACACAAGCTGAGGCGGAGCAGGCGGCTGAGAATCAAAACTACCAGCTTCACAAGCGACGTGGCATCAATTCCGAGATCAAACAGTTCCGCGAACAGAAGAAGGAAGCCGACAACTTTCAGAAGAAAACAGATGATCGCGATGCTGCTATTGTCACGCACAGTCTGTGGAAGCTGTATCATTTCCAGAAAGCCATTGACGACTCATTTAACGCTATACAAGACCACCAACAAGAACTCAAGGAGCTGCGCCGCAACGTCGAATCCTTTGAGAAGCGCCTGGAGGCTGCCCGGAAGGAACAGGCCTCGGCGAGTCGTCAGGTTGCTCGCATCGACAAGGATATCCGAGCCAAACAGAGAAGTATTGAGGACAAGGAGAGCAGTCTTGTTCCGATCGAGGAAAAGATTCATGAATCAACACAACAAGTTGAGGGCCTACAGGCTCAAATTGCCAAGGTCACAAAGGAACGCGACCAGCAGGCAGAGATAGTACTCAAGATCCAGAAGGATATTGAGAACGTGGAGAAAGCCCGGGAAGTCTTCGAGAACGACTATAAGGAACAGATGAAGAAGCAAGGGCGAGAGGTCAGTGATGAGGATCGCAGGGAGTACAATACCCTTCGTGCCCAGGTCATGTCTCGCTCCGGTCCAAATCAAGCCAAGCTTGAGAATCTCGAGCGACAGCGAAAGGCAGACGAGGTCACGGTCAACAACCTCAAAGGAAAAGTCGACAGTATTGCGGCAGGCATCGAGAAGATCGAAGCGGAGCTCACGAGCATCGACGAGAGGAGAACCGCAGCACAGACTGCCTCCAAGGAACTCTCACAGGAAATCGACACCAAGAAGAAGGAGTTCAACCAACTTCAGTCAGAGCGTGTCAGAACCAGCCAAAAACGAACCGAGCTCGAGGAGAAGCTGGAGGACGTGGCTCGGAAGCTCAGGGAGGCCGACGATGGCAGGCGGCAGAGCGCCAAAGACACCCGGATGAAGGAGATGGTGTCTGCTCTAAAGCGCATGTTCCCTGGTGTCCATGGCCGCATTGGTCAACTCGTCAAGCCAAAGCAGAAGAAGTTTGACGAAGCTATTTCTGTCGCCCTTGGAAGAGATTTTGACTCAGTTGTGGTCGACACTGAGAAGATCGGTGTTGAGTGCGTTCAGTATCTCAAGGAGCAGAGGTTCCCGCCAATGACCTTCATTCCCCTGGACAACATCAAGGTCAATGCTGTGAACACTGCAGTCAAGGGATTTTCTGGAGCTCGGTTGACCATTGACACTGTCGAATTCGATTCAGTTGTTGAGCGAGCTGTCTCCTATGCATGCGGCAGCTCTGTTGTTTGCGATACCCTCGACATCGCCAAGCACATCTGCTACGACAAGAAGATTCCGGTCAAGGCTGTTACGCTCGAGGGCTACATCATCCACAAAGCAGGTCTTATGACAGGTGGTCGTGGGCCTGAGTCAAAGAACAAGAGGCGTTTCGAGGAAGCTGATGTTCAGAACCTTCAGCGGATGGCCTCTAAGCTCAAAGATGAGATTGAGCGGTTGCCAAAGGCTGACAGACGTGGCACACAAGAAGAATCACTGCAAATCGATCTGGCTGGGTTAGAGAGGCGCCTGGCAGCTGTCAAGGACGAGCTGGCTGCTTTCAACAAGAACCATGCAAGCAAGAAGCGTGAGTTGGACAACCAGAAGAGGCAGCTCAGGGAGCTGGAGCCCAAATACCAAGAGCAGGCGGCACAGTTGGAGAATACCCAGAGGACATGTCAGGAGTTCCGCGATGCCATCGCACAGGTTGAGGACCAGGTGTTCGCAGACTTTTGCGCGCGGCTCGGTTACACTGATATCCGCGCTTACGACGCTTCCCAAGGCAAGCTCGAGCAGGAGGTTTCGGAAAAGCGCAACCAGTTTGAGGTCCAGAAGCAGAAGCTGTCGAGGCTATTGGCTTGGGAACAGTCCCGCAACAACGACACAATCGCCCGGATCAACAGACTGCAAGGCGTCATTCGACGCGTCCGTAACGATGCCAAAACATATGTGAAGGAGAAGGACGAGATTCAGAACGCGATGCAAGATGAGCAGGAAGAGTTGGAGGCTCTCCAGGAGACTCTTGAGGAGAACAAGGCCGAGCTTGCCGAGAAGAACCAGAAGGTGTCTGAGGCCAAGGTTGAGGTGCAAAAACGCAGTAAAGACATTGACGAAAACCTGAAGGAAATCAGCGCACTGGAAACAATCCTGCAAAAGAACAGTGCTAGCAAGTCAGCGCTGCTCAGAAGATGTCGCCTGGAACAGATTCGCATACCCCTTGAAGAAGGTACGTTGGATGATCTGCCGACCGAAGACGATCTCCTTCGTCAAGATCCAGATGCCATGGATCTCGATGAGGATGACGAGGAGATGATGGACATGGCAATGGCGACCTACGGAATTGCAATCGATTTTGACAGCCTCGAGGAAGAGCTTAAAGCCGTACGTGTCCCTCCAGGTTTTGTTTGGACAATTTTACTAATTGTGTGCAGTCGGACGATGCCAGTGTTGAGGAGAGTCTATCAGAAAAGATTGCAAACCTGACCTCTGAGCTGGAGAAGCTGAATCCCAATATGCGAGCGATGCAAAGGTTGGAGGACGTGGAAACCAGACTCAAACTCACAGAACAAGAGTACGAGGACTCCAAAACGGCGGCACACGAGGCTAAGGAGGCCTTTAACGAAGTCAAGCAAAAGAGGTTTGAACTCTTCAACAAGGCCTTTACCCACATCCAGGAGCAAATATCGCACGTCTACAAGGATCTTACCCGATCAGAGGCATACCCCCTTGGTGGCCAGGCGTACCTGGACATTGAAGAGGATACGGATATGCCATACCTGTCGGGCATCAAGTATCATGCGATGCCACCGCTGAAGCGCTTCCGCGACATGGAACACCTGTCGGGAGGTGAGAAAACGATGGCCGCACTAGCGCTTCTCTTCGCTATCCACAGCTACCAGCCCAGCCCCTTCTTCGTGCTTGATGAGGTGGATGCCGCCTTGGATAACGCCAACGTTGACAAGATCAAGAAGTACATTCAGGACCATTCAGGACCTGGAATGCAGTTCATTGTCATCAGTCTCAAGGCTGGTCTCTTCCAAGACAGTGACAGTCTCGTGGGTGTCTACCGCGATCAGGAGGTGAATAGTTCGCGCACCCTTACTCTAGATGTAAGTCGCTCCCAACCCATTAGGTCCTCGGTTCACTTGCTGACTTTGAATACAGCTGAGAAATTACGCATGATGAGGACTAAAATTCTGGAATTTCTTTTCTTTCGTGGAGCATGGGTGGACTCATGAGAGTTTTTGCTGCAACTTTGAGTATTGAGCTTTGCGAGCTCTCACGCGCTGTGTCACATATGAGTTTATGAGTTGTTACTGCGCTGGAAATTCATGTAAAATTACACCGAATACGTAAATCATGCAGCGCTTGGCGGATTGAACACTGATTAGGCGTAACTTATTCTCTACCTATCTACCTACCTACTTAATTCCACTTGGTACTGTCAATGGTGGTGAAGCTGTGTAAGGCTGATATTTGAGGCTGAGATGAGGCTAGGCGTATGCAGGCCAGGTGGGTCCCATGCAGTCCAAGCCACACCAGATCCCAGGCAGCTGGCAGCCTGTCTCAAGACAAAAGAATCTCCTCCAACCCGACATTCGATATCCAAACGTTTCCCCATCAAGAACTCAAAGGTGTACCAAGACCTCTTTGCGCTCCCGCGCGAAACTTTGAAATACCTTTAATCGGCTGCATATTCGAGGCCTTCTCCACCGTCATGTTCGATCGCCCATAAAATGGTTGTTGAGCCACGCCTTGTTGGAGACGACAACCTCTATCGCATTCCCATGCTCTCGTCGCGACGAGCTGCAACAACCTGATCGGGACCCGCGCAATCCCCTTCTACTATCTCGCCCTCTCGAAACGCTACCATTGTACTCTCGAACCGATCGACTTCCCCGATACGATCCTATTCTCCGTCTGCGCAAACCTTTTTAGTGGCGACCATCCTGCGATTCGCGACCGACACCATGGATCTCGCAGTCACGCTCATCAAATCCGTGATGCGGGCTTTCTATCAAACTCGTGACATCCTTGTCATCGATGCGCTTATCCTCCACGAGGCGTATGTCTCTCGACCTGGAGAACTGTGAGGCTCCTGCTAATGTGGTGTGGTGGCAGGCTAAGAGATGATGACCTGGCCTACCTGATGGCTATCAATACAAAGGACCTCCACAAGATCTGCGGCAAGCTGCGTGAAGATAGATTCTTGACTGTGTATGCGCTCTCAAGTCTTGAGAGGAAACAAGGCCGCTGACTCTTGGTGCAGGCACACGCGATCGGAGCTGCGAGAAGGCAACCCGAGACCGAGCAATCGAACTTGGTACTATATCAATTATCGAAATACCATTGACGCGATCAAATGGCGCGTCTACACGATCGACAAAGAAGTGCAGGGTACTACGCAAGTGGCCAGCGAAAAGAAAGAATACTTTTGCTCATTCTGCAAAGCGGAGTGGACAGCCATGGAAGTCTTGGACAACGTTGGTCCGGAAGGTTTCCTGTGCCATCGCTGCCACCATACGCTCACGTTTGAAGCAGACCGAACTTCGACCGGTCACGAGCAGTCGACTCGCCTCAACAACCAGTTCAAGTTCATCAGCGAGCTCCTGCCCAAGATCGACGCTGTCCACATACCCGAATGCGACTTTGATCGTGCCTTTGCCAATGCTCGCCCAGTGAAGCGAGATGCGACACATCAGCGTGCCCAAACCGTCGCGGCGGACGCCGGCGCAAACCGACCCATGGCGGTCAAGGGCTTGACAAATACTGGGCCTCAGTCTATCGCAGTTAATATCTCGACTTCTGATGGGCCAACAGATGCTGAAAAGGTGGCGGAACAAGCGCGCAAAGAAAAGATTGCCAAGCAAAACGCGCTGCCATCCTGGATGTCCAATAGTACAGTTACCGGCGAGTCCTTCTCGGCAACTTCTGCACCAGGCACTACCACGACTGTCAAGAAGGAGGCCGCCGCAAACTCATCACTTGCTGCTGCGCCTGACACCAAGACCACCACCCAGATTGATGATATCTTTGAGAAGCTCAAGGCAGAACAAGCTGCAGAACGGGCTCGGGAAGAGGACGAATTCGGATCCGAGGAAGAAGATGAGGACGAAGATGAGTTTGAAGACGTGCCACCAACGGGCAATGTATCGAGCCGGGACACTCCTGTCACACCGGCAATAAAGCGGGAAGCGACTGCAGACGGAGACAACCCGGATGAGCGACAAGCGAAACGAGTCAAGGTCGAACCTGAGCCAGTGGTCAAGAAGAAGGAGGAGGAAGATGAGGACAGCGAAGAAGAGCTTGAGTTCGAGGATGTATAAAAGGCGCAGATTTGCATACGCCATTGGGTTTCTTCTCCTTTCTAGAGGCTACAAATGCTTGCCGTGGGCAGGCTGGCTTGATGTTTTAATAACGATTTGTTCAGGGGGTACTAATGGACATCAAGGACTGGCAAGAATGAATCCATTGAGACGGAAGAGAACCAGCCAGATTGGTATTAAAAAGCCCGCGAGGGTAGGGACATTATGGGGTGCCGACATGATTGCACAGGGTTGAACGGTAGAGGGCGCAAAGATTACTATAGACAATATCATGAATCAAGGAGCGATAACTCCTCCCACCTTGGCAAGACGAGACCACCTACCAGTGCGATAGGGGGTTCAGAGCACTCTATTCACACTATATCGCAAAGCCTGCTTATCTATTTACCCAGCATGGCTTCAAGGAGGAATAGCTGAGAATTGTGCAAGCTTATCATAGCAGTGTGATATCTCTTCATTGGTTCATCATTGTATTACGATGGCACTCTTGTAATTTGTGATAAGAATGGATGGATGTTATTTTGTGTTCCGATCTTAACGCTAGATAATTATCTTAACATCCGATGTTAAATTTTTCATGATAAACGATCACTTCCTCCAACACCTTCAATGGCTCTTCCACGTCGGTTCCTTGCAATTGTTTCCAGTTGACTCTCCCTAAGATATGACCATACGCCTGCTCCAGGTGAGTTGCCTCTCCTCGTTCGTCTTATAGCATGGTGCTCTGGTGAACGTGTGAGAATCATCTCTTGGGGAGTGATACTTAGCGTGCCTTACTCACTCTTAAGAATACATAGTTGAGCGGCGTCGAGAAAATCGTCCTTATAGTCTTATTTATATGCATTGGTGTACAGATACGGTGATGAAAAGTAATCTCTCGCAGTTCTTTTTGGGTACTTATAACAAATGTCCTTCGTCCACTCACTGTAGTGGAAGACTCTATCTCCGACCTTCATCGTAAGCGGAGAGTTGTGGTATAACCTGTCTACCTTGTCGTGCAAGAGGTAAAGGTTGTATTTTATGTGGCAGTGTTTGTTTGACGGTAAATCTTACTTTAGGAACTGTATCGGTAAACGTGTGTCGGTTGGGATCAAATGCCCTCACTGCCTTGGGATCAGAACCTGGGAGGCAATAGCTACCCCACAACAATGACTAACTCGTCCCTATCTAAGTAAATTAACAATGCCGACTCGAGTTGTTCATTGTGATACATACTAATCGATATGAGCCGCTTAGAGTTCCTAGGTGCTCCAGAGCTGCTGCTCTCTGGTTTCGAGAGAGGTCGAGACGGCCTGCTTGCTGTCTAATGACCCGTCGTCCTTGCGTGCGCGTATCACCAGTTTGTGACGCCAGCCTTCCCCACCAGTACGGTAGAGGTCCAGCCATGGTGACTAAAGGCGAGATGAAGCAAGTCGGTCATTCTGTGGGAGTCACCAGCAAGGTAAGACTTGACGGGTGATGAAACTAGAAAGGGGCAATTGAATAGGTGACACGAGCATAACATCTCATCTGGCGTGTCCAGTAGTTCTTGTTCACTCGAGATCTCTAGCCCGTGTTGATAAAAGTGTGCCGGGAGGAAGTATGCCAGGAGAAAACGTGTAGATTATGTGCAGAAACATTGTGCATTCCCGCTCCCTTCTTCAACTGCTGCCTAATAAACACCGAGCAAGTACAGCAGTGATCTCGACAGTGAATCACTGAAGGTACGGTAAGTTAACCATTATGGCTGTTTGCAGATAACGCTCACTCACTGATTGTCTTTCTTAGCCACCAAAAGCTGCGGGCAAGGTGGCCAACTACAATGAGGAGGAGAGACACCCTCACACTCACCCTCGCCGGGGAAGCTTCTCCCAGGTATCCATAAAAGTCTTCACGTCTTCTTTTCTTTCTCACTCCCTTCCTCCCCCCTACTCTTCCCATCCCCTTAGTCAATGTTTTGAGTAGAATCCCGGATTCGATTCAAATCATCTAGCCTAAAGCCTGATGAGCCTGTGCCAGATCACTTCGCATCAGAGGCCAAGCCCTAGATTCCATGCTCCACTCAACACAGGAGGATCGAAATATGTTCAAGCTCAAGAAGAGGTCGCTGGCTCTACAGTGCAAATCGCCTACTATCGTGGTGATTCAGGCGATGTGGCAGAGAGAATTGGGTTCTTTCGTGAAAACACTCTTCGAAACAGGCGTGTTATCTCCTTTGCTATCTCTAGATGCAAGTCAGACATTGCACTTCAGGGTAAAATACGTCAAGACAGTAACTTCTGAGATTGGAGAGTCTATAGACCGAGACATTGAGTTCCCGTTTTTCGTGCAACAGAGAAAGGGAATCGCAGGCAATCTAGATAGTTATACTACGAAAAATCTGCAGCTGTCCAGATGAACCAGCGTCTCTCCTATTGCGTATTCACCACTCACCCGGGTTCATAATAGCAAAGAGGGTTAACTGACTCTTTTCAAATACACCAAATAAATCCATATAAAATAGGATGAAATACTCAATGAGATACCATAGTAAACATTGATATTTTAGAGCACTTCCATCCATTTTGTTATACTTGTTGGTTCCTTTTAGGGAGGACAAGCGAATGTGTGCGTGTAACGCCTGGTCTTAACCTAGGCCAACCATCCAATGAAGAACATAGAGAATTCTCGACTTGCTTTCAATCCCTCTACACATGCCAAGGGCCTTGGTGTTGCGCAAGAATATATTGGCCACGTCAGTACAGATATCTGAGTGGCGCGACTTCAAACATCACTAAGTATATCGCTTGGCTAGGGTAGGGATCATGGAGAGCAGAGAGCGCAAAGACCAAGTTACTATGGAGAATATAAGTGAATGGGCGATAATGATGATGTACTTTTTATCTTGTCCCAATATTCTTTCTGGGTTATTCAATATCCTTCTCAAGTGATTCTATTCGGTTAACTGACGTATCTACTGGAGGGAACCATTTTTTCAGCAGCAGCCACCCTTGCTGCGGGTGATGGAAATGTGACAAGCAACAAGGTACAAGGCTCCCATGAACCAACCAAGGATTTGCACTTTCTGTTTGCTACCCGTGAGGTGCCGTTCCCAGGTGTGTGCTATTTATTTGCTTTTGTCCAGACACTCGTTGGTTTGTCTCTGTTTCTTATTTCAACCATCGCCACGGTTCTTTAGCATCTGCACAGTCCAACGGGTTTCTCATTTTGGTGTGTGAGCACATGCCATGCCTCTTATTCTTGGCTATACTGTTAAAAGCACGCTGAACGCCGCCTCTGTTTTATTTTCCCTCCTTTGGATTCATGTCGGATCTCAGCTCTTATTCCATATATGAGATAGACGAAGTCGAGTACTATAAGCATGAAAGGATATGCAAATGGATACACGCCGTCTCTGGAGACGCCGACCTCCACCCACACCAAGAGAGGGGCACCTTCTTGCAACAGAGTGACAACTCCTCCTCCCACCTCGATAAGGCGAGCAGCCGGCACCACAAAGCTAGCCACAGCAAGGAATCCAACGACACATCTACCGCCCAAACAACCCTCCTAGGTGAACAACAACGGACCGGCCTGCAATCATCGCTGAGCGAGCGCCCAAGCACGCGCGATAGAAGGCCGAAGTCGAGACCAAGGGTTAATGTTAGATTGTACTTTGAAAGCATCGATGAACGAGTCAAACGTCTAGTGGAATGGACAGCCGTCAACCAGGCCCAACGACAAAGTGTTTCTAACCATTCCGATACAAGCGTCGTCAATCGCCCAGAGCTCTCATCTACATCGCCCATCGAGCTCGACCAGAGCGACGCTAGCAGCTTTGTCATGGCCCCCGACTTTCCACGCATCTTTTTGCTTTCGACGCACCTCAATGTTAACGAGTTGCACGAGCTTGAGAACCGGACCCCAACGTTGACATATGATATCAACGAGGCTCAGGTTGCGGTGGGCAATATCTCGCGAGCGGAGCGCGCCAAGTTTGAGCTGAGGAAGGCGAAGCTCGAGACTGTACCTATCGAAAGGCCGCAGACACGCGAAGACAAATGTCAGCAAACATACACCGGTACACAGGAGAGGGGCCCTGAAGATTCTCCCAGCCCAAAGCGGAGAAGAGTTGCTGAACCAACGACACCAGATGATGTTGATATCATCAAGGTTGTCAAGCTGGCATGGCTGAAAGACTCTTTTGAGCATGGAACTGTTTTGCCAGTTGAAAAATATCTCCTGTACCAAGGCAAGAAGGTCTACCCAAATGATGCGAGGCCAACATTAGCCACGGTCCAGCATTCTTCAACAACAGGCATACTAGAGCGAGCCAGGCAAGACCAACAAGCGCAACCAGCAAGTGGCTCACCTCGTGACCGATCCAAGCATCGCTCTCATCCTTCAGAAACCTCAACTGAGCATGTGCCCAGCTTACTTCATCAGACAACTTCGGAGCATGATCTTACATTGCCCCCAGTCCCTGATTTCCTTGACACGCCCTATTCTTGTCAGCGGCCTACGTCAATGAACCCGCCAAACGAGGCGTTTGTTGAGGCATTAGTTGAGGTCAGAACCATTCGCCAACTTCAAGGTGACGAGGTTGGTGTAAGGGCGTACTCTACTTCTATTGCTACTGTCTCGGCATATCCACACAAGTTGCAGAACACACAAGGTGAGTCTCCCCCCTGCCAAGCAATATTGCATAGCTAAACACCCTACAATAGAAGTGGAGCGATTACCGGGCTGCGGTGCTAAGATTGCCGAGCTCTGGCGTGAATGGAATGAGACAGGGGGGCTGAAAGAAGTGCGTAAAGCTGACACGGATCCTATGGTCTCTGTACTCAGACTCTTCTACAACATTTGGGGAGTTGGAGACACGACGGCACGCGAGTTTTACCGCAGGGGTTAGTATCTAAGGCATAGTTCCTGAGGCATATAATCGAAGGCTGACGGACCATAGGATGGCGAGATCTAAACGACCTTGTCGATTTTACGTGGGACTCGCTCAGCCGCTCTCAGCAGGTTGGGGTCAAGTTCTACGACGAGTTTCTACTCAAGATCCCGCGGGATGAAGTTGAGTCTATTGGAGCCGTGATACTGAAGCACGCACGCGAGATTGACCCTGGCTTCGAGATGGCTATTGCGGGAGGATATCGACGGGGTAAGCTGCAGTGTGGTGACGTTGATGTCATCTTGAGCCACCGGGATGAAGACAAGACGTTCAGAGTTGTGGGAAAGCTGATCAAAAGCCTTGAACAAGCCCACTTTATAACGCACAACCTCGTAATGTCGCTCCACAACAGCGAACGAGGACAGCGGCCAGTGTCATGGAAGGGTGAGGGCGTAAGCGGGTCGGGCTTTGATACCCTGGATAAGGCGATGGTTGCATGGCAAAATCCGAGCAAAGAGGACGCACCACATCGACGAGTCGATATCATCATCAGTCCATGGAAAACGGTAGGATGCGCACTTTTAGGTTGGAGCGGCGGAACAACGTTCCAACGAGACCTCCGACGATACTGTAAGAAGGTCAAAGGACTCAAGTTTGATAGCAGCGGCATCCGGCGTAGGTCTGACGGTATGTGGGTGGATCTGGAGAAGGGCCCCGCTGGGGACGGGGCCCCGGATATGGAGACCGCGGAACGGAGGGTGTTTGAAGGACTCGGGCTGATGTGGAGACCACCCGAGGAGAGATGCACTGGGTGAGACGGGGCGGAGGTGTGGGGCCCCGGCGCCGAGAACTCGGCCGGAGTCAGCAAGAGACACAAGACACTTAGGCGACTATTTGAATACGTATGTTTGCCCTACACTCTGAGGCTTCTAGTTACTCCGTCTCATTCCTATTAGATCATGTTATTCGTCTCGCGTCTTGTATCTGCATGACTCGTGAAATCAGGCATAAACAGTTGCGGAGTTTGAACGGAGTTGCGGAGTTTGAGTCAAGACCGCGTTGCAGAACCAAGCGCCACAGAATAAATTGGAAACTTGGCCGGGATTCAGTTAGGCCGTCGGCGCAACCTTGCCGTTCCCGTCAGGGGCCATCTGGAAGCAATCCTGTGGGCAATGGCCCTTGAAACCCCCCGCCAGAGAGAGGAGTTGGCGATTATCTAAACATCCGAATCCCTTTTGGGACCAATGGCCGCTTACATGAGGTAGCTGAGTAACGCAACATAGGAGGGGTGGTTTTCCTCAGCTCATGATCGGGGCACCGGGCGGAGCGGGTCTCGCGTCGGCACCTCGCCCTTAACCCCCTTTTTTTTTCATAGGCGACGATCCGACGTACCATCCAATGCGGCACAGAGCAAGAAATAGAGCAGAAAAGAGTGTTTTGTACTCTGTACATGCAATTGCCTAGCCAAGCATTGGCCCGACTATTCCCCCGTAGCATTTTTCTGTGGCTTTCCCTTTCTGGGTGGAGCTTCCCGGGGCTGGCCCGCTCCGAGAGAGATCTTGGTCCACGGGGACCCAGGTTTTGCAAAGCTGGCGAATTTATTTAAGGCTGGGAGACCACGTAACTATCCCGAGTCTGTTTAACCTGTACACACAACTTTTCTTGAACAACATCCCATATCCTGACCTTGTAGAACCCCCCTTCTCCTCCAACTAATAACAACTATCAAACCTTTATCATGCCTCTCACCATCACAGTCCCTGAGGAGTACGGGTAAGGATAGCTTCATCTCCAACAGTCAAACACGATTCAACTAACACGGCCTCAAGCTACGTCCTCGTTGCCGCCACCTCCACCTTCTTCATCAACACTCTTCACGTGGTGCTCACAAGCAAGGCCCGCAAGGTCAGCGGCCTCAAGTATCCCATCCCCTACGCCTCCAACGAGCTCGCGGCCAAGGACGACAAGGCTTACAAGTTCAACTGCGGTACGTTGAGGCAACTCTACCCCTCATTCTGAAACCCTCTTACTGACACTGTCTCATAGCCCAGCGCTCTCACGCCAACTTCACTGAGAACCAGATCTCCTTCCTTGGTGCTCTTCTCATCTCTGGCCTTCGCTTCCCTGTTGCCGCTGCTGCTATTGGCGGCGGCTGGGCTCTCTCCCGTGTCGTCTATGCCATCGGCTACTCCGCGGGAGGACCCGAGGGTCGTACGCGAGGCTCTATTGGAAGCTTCCTCTGCGACACCATCCTCAAGTTCATGGCCGCCTACACCTCCATCAGCTACGCTCTGGGCCAATAAGCGGGGCCGTTGCAAAAGAGACGATGTTTGTTGTATCAATATTAGTTGATTCCTTGTAAGACTAGGCCACCCACACAATATTCCTGCGCCATTTTCCCCAAGTCCTGCCTTGTGTAGTGACCAATGGACGCCCCAATCTTTGTACCTTGTAGCATGATATAAACAAAACCGAGAGAGTTCATGACCTATAACCACCCGTGTTTCGACCCATACGTTGCATACCCGTCCCTGTGAACCGAGAATTCAGTCTTACCATTATCTCCGCATCCTTCTCCTCCTGAGCTCCTGAGTCAAGGGGACATCTTCCTCGCTGGTGGGTGCAGCTTGCTTCTCATTCACCTTTGCCCTGTGGCCCTTCTCGGCCTCTGGGAACCACTCGATCCCATTGTTGCCGAGGAGATAGTCACCGTAGTACTTCATCGCGTTAAAAATCTCCTCTCCCGTTGGAATGATGTGCTCCTTGGGCAACAGGAAGCCGTAGCTACCTGTATCCCGAAGCTTGAGTTGGTAGCTGTAATGAGCTCTCATCTCGTGGTAGAACCAGTCGACTGCGGATCCGCCACCAGACTCAATGCGAGACCAGAAGCGGCCTCCGCTGGATTCTCGTGCTGATACAGCACCCTCGCATGCCGAGGTCACTGTATACGACTCTCCATTCGATAGCCGGATTGACTTTGCAATGCCTGCTGCGAGCTCCTCGAGATTCTCCAGGTTTGGTGGGTCGACTGAGCAGGTATAAGAATAGGGGTAGAGAATCTGCTGGGAGTAAGAATGCAGATCAATCAGGCCGACAAATCGAACGTTGTTGTTCCACGACGCATTACGCGCCCAGTCGGCAATCTGCACAGCTTCAGTAGCCTGGAAAGGCTTCTCTCCTCCATAGCTCTCAGAGCATGGGTCGCGCTGAACCCGCGAGCCATCCCATTCATATCCATAAGCGCGGTCCAAGTCCAGTCCACGGCAAAACTGGAGGTTTGTCTGTTGTCTCGTCTTGCGCCAGAGCCGGTCAATGTGCCATGTGTATTCGAAGCCATCCGGGTTAGCGATTGGTAAGAAGACGATGTCAAACTCGTCAAGTAGCTTGGTGATCATCCGCTCCTTGCCGTAGCTTGTGATGAAAGACCAAGCAAGATAGTTGACAGTACTGGTCGAGATCCACTCGCGAGCGTGAGAGCCACCCATAACCATAATCGTCTTTCTCTTAGGCGCATCGGGTTCAAGTACCGAAACACCGACACGAAGGGCAGGGATATCGCGCCCCTCGTAAGACTTGCCAATGTTCATGTATTCCACGTATGATGGGAACATGGCCTCGAGGAGACGCATCCAGCGAACCACCACCGCCAGCGGCTGGTAATCCTGGAAAAAGAGGTTGTCACCTGGCGACATAGTAGTCTTGACCTTGGGCGCAACGGTCTGAGGGTCGGCCCGCGTAGGGTTGCCATCGGTTGGGAGAGAATTGTAGACCGCGGAGGCCAAGTCGGGGATTAGAGTTGAATGCGAAGTATGAAGCGACTTGGGGAGTAGGCTGAGCAGTGGGCCGACCTCGTCGGTATGCATTCGAATGTCGACGTAGTCTTCGGTAAACGCCCATACATCAAGGAACAGTCGAGCAGCGGCATCGGCAAGGGCGCCCTCCTCGTGGGAAGTAGTGACATTGAAACGAAGGACGAGCTGGTTGGCATACTGGGCGCGGAATTGGTTGAGGATGGGCGGCTGGTTGTTATCCTTGGTGGGGTGTCGCCCGAATATGAACTCGATGGCATTATCGCGAAGCTTCGTAAGGAAAGGGAACAGTCGAGTATTTGTCTTATCGGCGTGTGCATTAATGCTGGCCCGTTGAGTATCGATGCCGGCGGCGTCGGAGGCCTGCAGCAGCAACAATGTTGCCGCGAGGAGCTTCAATTTCATATTGAACACGGGGAGCGCAGTCGGCGCAGCCGATTGATATTTCTTGATAAAAGTACCCGATGCTGGGGATTACCGAGCCCTCGGCAAGGGGAGTGATAAGTTGGATATGGAGGCGATAGATGATCAAGTATGATGTCGTAGTGGAATCGGAGATGGATCGTGGTCGCTGAATGCACAGCCTCAATAGCAGGTGCCTCTTCGCAAGGGCGTAATAGCTACAGTGCGAAATTGGCCAGAGCCACGGCCGACCTGCCCCTCTGTAAGCGCTTAGGTCCGTCCTTGGTCCTCTCCCATTGTTCCCGCCTGCGAGTTTTTCACTCAGGAGCAGGAGGAGAACCAACTGGCATGATGCCGTCGTCCGGAGAGCGGGGGCTTCTCGCTTGGGTTCAGCTTGCTGTCCCGCTTAGGTACCCAGGTAGTGGTGGTTGTGGTGAAAAGAAATGGATGTCTAGATGATCACCAAGACTTAAGATTGCTCTGATCTCTCACGGCAAGCTAAGTCCTAAGCGAATAGTTTCAACAGCCTCGTTAAATGGCGAACAGCGCCGTTAATATCAACACATGCTGCAGCTGATGGGCACTGAAATTGTCAGATTCCAAAGGTTCGACAGGAATTCGACTTGGAACACACCAGCCAAGCATTCTTTGCTTACTGTCCCATCCATTGCTAACCGCTAAGATTGCACGGAGACGCGCCATCATCAGGCCCCCAAAAACGCTCGCCCTAGGACACGACGGCGCAAATGCACTGTGCACCAGCCACATCAACAACCTGAGGGACTAGCGCGCAAAAGCCTTTTACAGTGGGCCTTTCAGGTACCTCCCAGCCACATGGGATCCAGTGGGCTGGCACTGTACATGGGAGTCTAGCAGGCGTTGGGCCAATTGAGGCTGTAAAGTGGCCCAGCCCCTGGGCCATGGTGGGAAGGCGCTGCATCAGGGTACCAGAGTGATCAAAGACAACTCGGAGCATCGACGACCACGAGCCTCGCGATCCCGCCCGCACTCGTCATCTCTCCCCTTGCTATCCGCACTTTCCCATCATATCATCGACATCGACGCGCTGGAGCTGCCTCAATGATACCCGCCGCGCCTGGGTCAAGACTCTAGCTCGGTAGGTCGTCAGACGCCTGCCGCCCTGCCACGCTCTCTTGCCAAACGCCGCCTGGATCGATCTCGACAACGCCCGGGCTGGCCGCGTACCATGAGCAGTCGCCGCCATGCCTTTCCTACGCCGCCGCGGCAACATGGCCAGTGAGACCGATATACGCCGTCATACCTTCTTTGCGTCCAGCACTTCCGGCGACCTCCCTCCTCCGCTGCCCTCCCAACCCGAACAGACCGATGATGATGATGACGGCCTCAACGAGCAGCACGTCCACCCCCAGCCCACCGACGAATCAACCAACAGCCGCCCAGAAAGCCGTCCCGAAAGCCGTCCGGATACTCCCCCGATCCAGGAAGAGAATAGCAAGCATCGCCGCTTCTCTGTCCTTCGCTTCCGCAATGCCTCCGACTCCCAGCTGTCTCTCCGAGCGAAGCAGCAGGCTGAGAAGCCCCCTCCACTACCGCGACGTAACCATCCCTCCTTCCTCTGGTAGATATAGCTGGCTGACGTTGAACTAGCACCCGAGATCATCACCACTGCTCCTACCAACGACTTCAATGGACCTAAGAAGAAACCGTCCCGCATGAGCCTGGCCGCCAGGTTTCGCCGTTCGACAGACATACCTCGTGATGATGACAGTTCCAACCATTCTTTAGGGCGCCAGAGGACACTTCGCAAATCTTTTACAGACGAGAGGCGCCGCCCTGCGCTCGCAACACTGGAGGAACCAGAGTCTCCCCGACCATCTACAACGGCTACGCATAGCAGTCCTAACGGGACTGTGCTGACGCCCCCGGGAAACCGACCATCCGAGTCATCACGATCAGATGCCAGTTCCAACGATCGTCTGTCCCACCAGAGTTCCTCGTACCAAAGTCCTGAGACGACCCCCAAAAAATCCACTGGACGCTTCTCCAAATTGCGGAGGGCGAAGAAACCACCGGAACCACTCTTCCCCTTGGCGCATCTCCAGCAGAGAGGAAGGGCACCCCCTGGGATATCCTCCGTGTCCTCCCTTGGCATCTCCACCACTCCGCGCCCGGCCTCCGCGCAAAGCGGCGGAACGGCCGGGGGAAGTACCGCCAAGGGCGAGCAAAGCCATCGACCAACTCAGTCGCCTGGGGGCAACTTGTTCGCGCCCGGAGGAGATCAGTCAGGACATTCCTCTCCAACTAGGGGTAATCTTTTACGAGGCAGGTCCTCAACCATGAGTTCCATGGGTCGCGACTCAACCGATGATCATCTTCTACCTCCAACAACTCGCACATCATCTTCTACTGGTCGAAAAAGCTTTGGCGACTTATTTGGGTTAAGTCGCTTGCGCCAGAATTCTGAGCTCAGCCGCCAAGGTACTCTGACACCGACAACTCCCGGGTCGATTGGGTCCAAGAACAATTCACTGCAACTCGCAAGAGAGTCATTCGTCCTGCCAGAGCGCCGAGAAGACGAGTCAGCAGCCAAGTATCTCGTCCGCGTCGAGGATTGTGCAAGCAGAGGCATCATTGCTGCTACTCTTTCGAAGAGCGCAGACACATTCATGGTATCCGTCTTGAGGAGTTACATGCGCAGCTTTAGCTTCTTCGGTGAACCCATGGACATGGCGATCCGCAAGCTTCTCATGGAGGCCGAGTTGCCCAAAGAGACCCAGCAGATTGACCGGTGTCTGCAAGCCTTTGCGAATCGCTACCATGAGTGCAACCCGGGCATTTACTCATCTCCAGACCAGGCTTATTTCATTGCATTTTCCTTACTCATCCTTCATACTGACGTTTTCAACAAGAACAACAAGCACAAGATGCAAAAAGCGGATTACTTGAAGAACACGCACGGGGAGGGCATTTTTGACGACATTTTGGAATGCTTTTATGACAACATCACTTATACCCCCTTTATCCATGTTGAAGACGAGCTGGACGTAAATGGCGACCGCTTTGCTTCACACAAATCGAGACGAAACCCCCTGATCTCATCGACAAGCAACGACCCCACTAAACGGGCCATCAAGGAGCCCATAGATCCATATACAGTGATTCTAGAAGGAGCCATGGATGCTCTGAGGCCAAATCTGAAAGACGCGATGGATTTGGAGGACCACTACAACTACCTGGGCACTGCGACAAGCTTGAACCTCAGGGACCTTCAAAAGACCTTCTTCAGGACCGGTGTACTGCAGATCGTGTCAGCTCGATCCCGTCCGGATGCTTTCATGACGGAGCAGACAGCGACGAACCCCGCAGAAGCTCACCCTGGCATCGTTGATATCAAGGTAACCAAGGTTGGACTCCTATGGCGGAAGGATGTGAAGAAGCGCAAGGCACGCTCCCCTTGGCAAGAATGGGGCGCCATTCTTACAGGGGCGCAGCTCTACTTCTTCCGCAACACAGGCTGGGTCAAATCTCTGATGCACCAATACGAGAATCACATCAAGGCCGGCCATGACGGCATCCCGCTGATATTCCAACCACCGCTGGAGGAGTTCAAGCCGGATGCGCTGATGTCGACTCACGGTGCCGTTGCTCTGCAGGACGGGACATACAAGAAACACAAGAATGCGTTTGTCTACGTGCGACAGGGTGGATTGGAAGAGGTCCTCCTAGCGGACAATGAGGAGGAGATGAACGATTGGCTCGCCAAGCTTAACTACGCTGCGGCTTTCCGCACAACGGGAGTCAAAATGCGGGGGGTCATCGGTGGGAATTATGACGGACAGGGCCGAAGAGGTATGCGACGGCTTGACAGCTCTGACGCTGCCACGCTCATTCAAACACCGACAGGGCCTGTCTCCATCGCTCGGAGCCGGATAGACCATAAGATGGCCGAAGATATCTCGGCTGCCAGGCGAGATGTCATGCGACAGAAGATTGCCGAGGCGAATGAGAGCTTGCAAGAGGCCCAGAAGCAGCTGGACGATCAGCTCAGAAATGCGCGCCATCTGCAGATCCTTGCGCCTATCCAACCGAGGACGAGAGAGCAGATTCTGTCGGCTGCAGCTCGCATGTCTGCACAGTTGAAGTGGACTCGCCAAGAGATCTGGAAATGCAAGTGTCATCGTGACATTCTGGTCCAGGATCTTGAAGAGGAGCACCCAACCCCGGAGTATACTCCAACCCAACAGCAGACCAACCGGACCCCTCACAGGACTGGTTCGCCTACTCCGCGCTCCAATACTACGCGCAGAGGATCGCGGGGGACGCATCATTCTACAAGTGATGCCGCCAGCCCTCGAACGCCAACAGAGCCTCAGGTTGTCCACATTCCCCACCCAGCCGAAGTCACGGAGGATGTGGACTCGCCCCTGGATCAGGTGTTCCAAACCCCTCCTCAAAGCGCCACTCGCCGTCGTCACAGCTCGCGGGATCTCACATTTACTCGACCGGAAGCTGGTAGCACAAGGCACGGCTCTATCTCGAGTATTGCGCAGTCTCCTGTGAAATCGCTACCCTCGACACCACAAGCGAAGCCGGCGTCATCGCATGACGAACGACCGAGCAAGCCCTCGCGGTCTGAGCACGGTAGCCCGCACGACCCTGATGCTGATGAGCGAGACTTCTTGGAGCAGGCTGGCCTTCTCGAATCGCGGCCCAGCCGTGATCCTTCGGACAAGGCAACCATGTCGACGGGTGCAGACGGAACCGTTGAGCGTGGCACTTCCATTGACAAGGGTGACAGGAGCAAGATCCGCCGAAGTCTTCAGCGAACCCTTAGAGAGGGCGCTGGGCATCTCTCGCACCATCGCGGCAGCAGGCGAGGTAGAGAGGTCACAGGATCAGCAGAAGAGTCGGGACAGGACCAACAGCTATCCAGAGGCACAGGCAGCTTTGTGGTCCATGGCAAGAAGGCATCTGTCATTAATTTTGGCGATGGACTGCAGAACATGTCCCAAGACGAGAAGATCCGCGCTCGAAAGCAATCGCAGCAGCAGGAACCACCATTGTCCCCTATGCCTAGTGGACCCGAGGATGATGACTTTTACTCAGCCGTTGGTGTACCGACGGACTCACATGAGCGGAGAGAGTCAGTCGCGAGCGCAAGCACCGCTACTGCCAGAAGCTTCCGAGAGCTTCATAGGAAATACTCGACCGCACAAGCAGCTAGAAGCACTTCGGCTGGTGGTAGGCTGACGATACCTTCGGACACTGAAAGCGAGGTTGCAGTCAGTTTCTCCGATGGGCGGCGAAGCCCTCTGCCCCCTATTGAAACGGAAACGGACGAGGAAGGCGATGATACCAGTGAGGAAAGGGGCCGAAGCATCAAACGGGATGAGCTGGAGAGTCGCGGCTCGGACGCGGAATCGCTGCAAGACCTAGAGCAGCGGTCCAGCCAGCCCGTTCAGCCAGTTCAGCCCGTCAACGCATGATATTAGAAAAAGAAGATAGCGGGAGGCTCTTGTGTGACATGTACTTTGTGTGTATTTAGCGTTCTTTCTTTCTGGGAATGGGCTGTGAGGGGCATTTTGGCTTGGAGCTTTTCCTTCGTTTACTAAGGGCTCAAACAAAGATGGGTGAAAAATAGTTATTACCAGGGGAGAGACGGACGGCCTTGGTCAGAGGCTCGGTGATCCCCACAAGATGATGGACGCCGAGCCGACATGATGAGGATTCATATGTATTTAGATATTGCGGTGTCCCTTGAGCCCGTATTGTTTTGCTTTGTCGACTGTTAAGCGGGCTTCATGATCTTGGCGGAGCACATATAAAAAGTAAGCGTTAGAATTCCATCACTATCCCCCTTGCTGCATTTACATATACTTGGGTATCGAGAGAAGTGTCGTTGAAGAAGAAAAGTGGTGGATACGATGAATCTTTCATTGGTGAACCCCTATTTCCCTTGACATCGTGACAATGTTGTTATCCTAACATAAATCATTACAGTCATTGAAACGAGATATTCTACTTTCTACCCTTCTTCTTCTTCTTGGAGCTTTGGGGAGGCGCCTTTTCCACCTTGACGCCTCCTCCGCCTACGAGTTCCAATGTCTCTTCCTCCTTGACAATTCCTCCCTGCGTCTCACCGGCCTTCTTCTTGCCCTTCTTGCCTTTGGGTCGGTATGAACTACGATCGCGCAGTGGCAGCCATCGTTCTGGATCAGGCTTGGTGCCCTCTACGTAGTTCTTGGGCAGACGGATCTTTCTGCGGCGCTTGCGTGTCTTCTCGGCCGACTCCTGAGGAGCAGACCGCTTGAGGGACTGCGAAGTCTTGCTGCTGGCGGTGGCAACACCGGCACCAAGAAGGGCCGAAACGTCGATACCTTCGATGAGAGAGTCAACGCCGGGGAGGTTTCCGATGTATTGCTCGACATGAGAAGGGTTGGAGGGAGCGAGGGATGCCACCAGGCCGGCAGCAGCAATATCTGAGGCCTTTTGCTCATTGATAAGTCTCTGGAACGAAGAACCGGCGAGTTGCAGGTCCTGAGCGTTGGACGACCTCATCAGCTCAATGCCAGCCTCCTCAAGCAGCGAAGTGGCTGTGCTGTGACGAGACTGCCAGTGTGTCGCCGCCTTGACGAGCTCAGCCTTGGCGGATGACTCTCGGCTCTGGGCTCGTAGGAGTGTTACAAGCAGGGCGACAAGGCCAGGGCTGAACCGGGCATCCAGAGCATCAGGGGTCTCGATCTTCTCGAGACGCTGCAGGAATGACTCTAGGATGGACAATGCCGAGCCAGTATGGCCGTTGTTAAGTTGTATTTGAACAAGAGTCAAAGCGAGGCCGACATCGTGAGGTCGCTTCTTCGCCAGGTTGTGAATATTCCGTAGAAGTTCCTTTCCAGTGGTTCCTTGAGAGCTTGCAGCAGCATTGAAGACAGAGAGAATGCCTGCGTCGGCAGATGTCGTGGGGTGCTCAACGTCCTCGAGGAGAGCCTCAGTGCGGCTCTTGACACCAGGGGCCTTGAATGCTTGGAGATCGATGGCCAACTTGTTGCGCCGGAGGATGTTGGACTGTTGCTTGAAGAGCTTTGCATGGCCTTCTTTTTCTGCCACTGATGAAAACTTGCGCTTCAGCAAGTGTGGGTTCTCGGCGTTGGGTTCCAGAGCTACCAGGTTGTTATCGGTGATCAACGAGAGATCAATATCCTCGTCGCTTAAGAGATGGTCAGTTTCCAGATTCACGGTCTGTGTTCAAGTTTGAAAAACCCACCTTGAGCCCGGTAGTGAGTTGTATAGCTCGAGGGCCTCCTTAAGCTTGCCCAGTTTCGCATACACATATGCCTGTTGAGCGAGAATGGGACGCATCTCAGCCTTCTTATCCTCCTGAGTAAGGTCATCAGAGGCGTCACAGAGCCTAGCAGCACGCTGCAGAAGCTCTGCGGCAGTCTCAAGAGAACCTCGGGCGATATGCGCACAAGCAGCATTGTAGCAAAGCTCGAAACCATCCGAGTCTTGAACCGTGATGGCATCCACTGACGAGTAACCTAACCAGTCAGACTGCGCAAAGGTAGCTCGGATGTTGATTCCGAGATCGTTTTCCTCATCAGAAGCATCAGTGTCGAGGAGGCGGCTGTATAAAGAACGTGCTTCGTCGAATCGTTCAGCTCGATAGGCAACTTGCGCAGCGACATGCTTGAAGCTCCGGCTGCTCTCGATGCCGGCAGATTGCAAAACCTCAGTAGCCTCCTCAAGCTTGCCTGTCTTATAGAGCGCGTATGCATGTTCGAGAACACATCGGGCGAGCAGGGCTGTGCTTCCTTCTGCGATGGCGCGCAGGGCGTCGTCGAAGCGATCGAGCTTCAGTAGGGCAACAATGCGTGTGTGCTGGCTGGTGATGTCGTTCTTGTTGGCCTTGATGGCAGCGTTGGCGGCCTTGAGCATTTCATCGTGGTCTTCGATGGAGGCCTGGCGAAGCAGGGCGCTCAGAGCGGCGGCAGGATCTGGAGACATGATGGCGGCGCTATAGAGACGAATGCATGTCCAGGTGAAGCGAGGAGGTTGATGGAGATATCAGCGACGGGGTGGGTAGGGACGATTTGAGTAAGTGACCCTTCTACGGATCGTGTCGTCTACGTCACCGCCTACCGCCGTCTTCGAGTGGTGCGCGAAGGTTGATCGCGGATAGCTTCAATATGGTGTCGTATGTCTTGTCGTGATGTCCGTGGCGGGGCACTTTCTCATTGCTCAGTGGCATTTTTGGACTGCGGGGCTCACCAATTCGAGCTGTTCTGTGGCAGCCTTGACAGTGTGGGTTATACCGTGTGAGATTCTATTCATACTGCCACTCATATATGCCCCTAAGTTGGGTTCTCCTGCCTCAATCTTTGTTTGGTGGTGTTCTCCCAAGGGCGAGATGACAGGTCTTTTACAACTCTTCAACCGAGATATCTTCTTAAAATTAGCCTCTAAATAAGTTCCACCAGTTCTTGCGGCTTTGCACCTCTTCGGCATAGGGTGAAGGAGACAGATATGCCGTCCTCCACACATCTTGATCGCCATGCCCCTGCCTTGACCTGCGGCGTCTGACCTCTCCCAGCTTGGTGGAAACCGACGACCTGGTTACGATAGAGATGCGGTTCCGGTCTCCGGGAGCCTCCGGGGTGCGTTCGGCTCCGGGAGTTTGTTGGCGATGCCGATCTGCGGACCGCATTCCCCGCCGGCTTGCGGATGCGGATTTCCTACTCCTTGTCTTGTTGTCTCGCTTGGACCGCCCTCCTGAGCCTTTCTGAGATCTGATTTCTCTCTGCTGGTCATTTCGGCGAGACTTTTGCCTCCCCCTACTAACCACGCTGCCCCGGGATCTTGAGCTTACCGTTGAGCCAACTCTGCTCGACAGGTCGTCCATGACACGAATGGCGTCCAGGCTCGAACCATTCGACAAGGCCATGAGGGATTCGTAGTCGACCGGCTGATGCTCATGTCCTCCCAGGGCGTGGACGACATTGGCCAGGGCAGTGGTGAGCTTCTTTACGATGCGTCTCAGAGCAGATCGTGCAGGAGCTGGGGCATGCTTCAGATCCACGGCTCATGTGGTTTCACAAATATACACAGACATGACTCACCATCGCCCTTTTTGAACCGAGCACCATTCTGCGAGAGGCGCGAGGAGTATGCTCGGCGAATTCGGGCTCGGTCAGATCGAAGCGAGCTGCTCAGCGTGGAGCGGGTCTCGCTGGCAGCTGCTTCATCACGATTGCTGCGGAAACGCTTAAGGAGAGACAAGCAATCTGTATATGTGTCGAGCAAGGAGACGACAGTGGCCCCAAAATTGCCCATGATATGGTGTAATAACAACTCGGCTCGGCGGCGGCGGCGGCGTACAGTAACAGCGACAACAAAACAAGACCCGAAACTGCTCCGCCAGATTGCATAAGAATCGCGAGACGACGTCAAAGGGGTCCGCCACAGGGGACTGCACGTGGGCGCAAACAAGTTCTTTTGCAGGAGAGGCGTGCTGTGGGTGTCAAGGGACGAGGCAGTCAGCGGCCCACAGCCTCCCACTCCCAATCCCACTACGCCCACAGTCATCACCCACGACCACCCACCCTGATGTCCGTTACGTACTGCGCTTCCGCTCGGAGCATTCACGGATGGGGATCATGATCGATGGCGGGTGGCCTTGGTCCAAGCTCTCGTGTCCACGAATCCGCACACAAGAGAGATTGGGGATTTCACACCGTACCGAGTCCAGCCGGTTCCAGAGATCCATGGATGGATGGAGACAAGACTACGACGTACGCATCGCATTGCAATACCGACTTCGGAATGCATCCCAAAGGGACCCGCTGCTGCGAACCTTGGCGGACGTGAGCCCAAACGAGCAAGTTAGTTGTTTGATAACCCTGCATCAACAATGGCGTCCATCGATAACGGCGGCATTCAAGGAGCCAAGGAGCCAAGAGTGCAGGCGGAAGGGCAGGAGGGCGACTTTAAAAAGGAAGCAGAGTCAAGAAATAACGCCCTTAGGGCCGACTCTATGACTGACCTGAGTAAGGTAAAGTTGGGCGGGCGTTGGGGGGATGTGTGACAGGTGACACACCGATGACGGCTTCGCCCTCCCGTCAATCAGGTCCCGCGATACTACGGAACGGGGACCGCGAGAACCGGAGAGATCAACAGGCGCGAGCGGGTGCGGGAGGAGCCACAAGAGGTCAACACCAGGAGGCCAGTCTTGGCAGCCAAAAGGGTGTGGGGGTGGACCAGCCAGAAAGCGTCTGCTAATCAGCTCCAGGCGGCCCGCCCTTGTCGTCTCTTGTCTCGACCCAAGCGTCCCATCAATCACCAGCGCAATCCCGACCACGGATCGCAACTCATGGTGCAAGAGCCCTGGCTCTATTCAAGTTGACCCCTTGCGCCCGTCACCACCGCGTGGCCGCCCCCAACTTGCTCACAACCACCCACTCATCCATCCATCCATTGTGCTTTGTGGTCCCCCAAACAGACGGGAATACACATGGGACAAGACACACAGGCACCCAGGGAC
>JABCKD010000056.1:0-34599 GCA_013186415.1 Fusarium sp. NRRL 66088
CTCTCTCTCTCTCTCTCTTCTGATGTTTTGGCTCCCCTGTTCAATTCTTGAGGTCCTATTAGGGAATGTATGCAAGAGAATAGGGTTTTTTTTCACATGATGTTGATGATGTTTTTCTCCTGGCATGGTTCGTTGATGATACCACCAACTCAGGGGGAGGAGGGTAAGATGAAAGAAAGACTGATTTGACAAAGAAAACTTTGGTTGAGATGGAATAGGATAGGAAGGATGAGAGTTGTCTATCTCTTTTTATAATGTCTGTTTTTTATCCCCTATCCCGTTTTCGATGGGCAACTTTGAGGGGAATTTTGTCTCAACCTCTCGTGTTTTTCGTCTTGAGTGCTTCCTTGTGTTCTGGACCTTTGTACGATTTTGCTGACAAGATCTGGCTGGGCGTAGGGGAGGGGGTTATACAGGATCGGTGAAACTGACGGTAGACTGAATATTGCTTGTTGTTGGTGGTGCAATGGGGTCAGCAAAGAGATTGATTGTTACTACAGATGTAACTAGGCAGTCAAAGCGATGAGAGATAAAGTTAAAGACCAACTAATATTGGTTCATTTTCTATGTGATCTATCATACAGTTTGTGATACATGGCTCCTATTACCCATCCACTGGAGCCTCTAAAAAACAATCCGTAGTAGCTTGATTATGTCTCCAGCTGTCTTTGGTGTGAAGTTGAACTGGTCACTGTTGTGAACTACCAAGACGAATGACAACGAAATGTGACCTCCAGATCCTGCTCTGAAGTCTCTCGAGTGGTGTCAGCCTGTCTCGGTGTCAAATACCCTCCTGTCTCGTCAAAATCTCTCCTATCCTCCTCACTCATGAGGAAGCCCCCTTTCCCACATAGAGGTCATCGTTGCCAACCTCTCATTCTTGCATCTCATCATCGTCCGCATCATAGTCCTCTTCATCATCCTCATCATCCTCATCGTAGTCTTCCTCGTCACCCTCTTCACTTTCTTCATCATCCTCATCCATTTCGTCATCGTCATCATCTGAACCACGAAGCCACGACGGCCGTCTGCGAGTAAAACGAGGCGGCGACCAATCGGTCCGGCTCCGCATAAATGGATCTCCCAGGTCGTAGCGGTCCTGGTCGAAGGGAGTAACCATGTTGGATCTGGAGAACTTGAGCCACTTGGTGGCTTTGGCGACTTCGTCATCGTTCACCTCGACCTGGGACGTCATGATGAAGTCGGTGCAGAGGTTGTGCCAGGCGAGCTCGTCGTCGAGGGCGGGGACCTGGGAGGGCTGGTCTTTGGGAAGGGCCTGCATGCGGTAGCCGCGGTTGATCTCGACGTTGGGATCGTACTCTTGATCGGACTCGTCTTCGCTCTCATACTCCCATTTTCTTTCCTGGCAGTCGTTCTCATCATCTGGATCGTATTGTGCAGACCAAGCCATGGCGCGAAGACGTTCGTCCTCCTCGTCCTCCTCGATCTCTTGTCGCTTCTCAGGAGTCAACTCGTTCCATCGCTTCTTTAGGACGTGTCTCTTCTGCCACCAGCACGTGGTGTCGACGCCGTCGAGAACCTCTTCCTCGTCAGAGATGTACATCTCCTCCTCGGTGGGGACAAGGTTCTCTCCGGTCTTGAAGTTAATGTAGCCCCAGACGAGCATGTGGTTCAAGTGCTTGTCAAGATCAAGCCCACGGTTGATGGATTCAGTAACGACCAACTCATCTGGGCGGAGAAGATGGCGAGTTCCTGCTCCCCAGCCCTCGCAATGACCGATACCAAGCTCGCGGAAGGGGACTCCGTGAAAGCTGGTCATGAAGCGGCGATCGGGATTGAACCACGCTGGGGGAGGGAGGGTCATGTCGTAGCGGGCCTTGAGCTCTACGATCTCGGACAAGGTTCTGAACTTCTTGCGAGTAAGGCACTGCCACAGCGGGTACAGGCCGCGCTGACCCATCATGAGATGGAGCATCTCATGGGTGTGGGGTCTGAAGAAGGGGTGGTTGAAGGCCATGGTAAGCTTGACGAAGAAGAACTGAGCGTTGTAGAGGTGCTGATCGGTCCACAAACTGGTGTCGGCCATCAGCTGTGATCTCTGAGTGCAGGTGGCGACCTCAAGGAGGTGCCAGATGCGTAGCAGAGTGATGTGCATCGTGTCGGGGACGCGAAGGCCCATGCGAGCCATGACGGCGAGGATCTGACGGCAGTATCGGTCACGACCGAGGATCATCTGGAGATACTTCATACCAGGGATAAGGCGGACGCCTCCGGGAGTCTTGTCGGTACCGGAGCCGGAGCGTTGGGCCGGGTCTGGGACGAGGAACTTTGCGACGCTTCGCCAGGGGAACAGTCTACCAGCCTCGGGGGCTCTGCTTCTGATCCATTCACGGATAGAGGACAGCATGTGACCATCCAAGGCCTCGCGGAAGCCACCGCAGGCGATGTAGAGGTTGAGGATGTCTTCGCCGCGGAGATGCTTGCCCAATTCGATGGCGAGCTCAAGGTTCTTGCAGAGAGCCGTGATGATGTCCATACCGCTTCTCATGCGGGGAATGGCAACGATCTCCTTCTTCTCTGTGTGGTAAGGGTTCTTTCCATCAAAGTGTTCCTTGAGGAAGGCCTCGGTGAACTTGTATCTCTGCTTGGTGGCACCATTGACCTTGTAAGTCTCAACCTCAACGTCAGGTTCTTTGTCACTCTCCTCGGTGTCCCAAGCGTCTTCGTAGATAACAGCATCATACATGTGAGGGTCTGGCACATATGTGGAGTTTTGTACGACCTGGGCCTGCTGCAGTAGGTTGTTTGGTATACCCTCAACTTGGGTTCCCGTATCTCGGTTGTCTGCATCTTGCATTTCATCATCTTGCATGTCTTCGTCTTCATCTTCACTCTCCTCAGCCTCTTCCTGGCTTTGATCATCTTGGACGGCCTCATCACCGTCTTCGATATCCGCATCGTCGAGATTGTCCACAAAGTCGGTGCCATTGATACCAAGGGCATCGAGTTCGTCTTGAGTCCGAGCTTGGCGCACGGTGAGCCCCTGATTGAACTGTCTCACCGCGGCTGGCTCTTCGCCCGGTTGGCCGTATCCCTGAAGAGGAACCTGCTGCTGTTGAGGAGGCTGGAACCAGAGTGGAATAGGGGCTGGTACGGGAGCGCCGGCCTGGAAGGGAGCGTTGGGTATGAAGAAACCAGCTGGAGGTGGAAGCTGAGGCTGGCCCTGACCTTGCAACTGGAAAGAAGCCTGCTGTTGACCCTGAAACTGGGGTTGTCCAAACATCTGGAACTGGTAAGGGGCTTGTTGCTGGCCAAACTGCTGGAGAGAATGTTGCTGTTGAGCCTGAATCTGCGGCAGGGCAAGACCCTGATGTTGGCCATGATTCTGCTGTTGACCGAGGCCCTGCTGTTGGACAGCAGCACCTTGGAGTTGGCCGTGATTCTGGAGTTGGACCTGGCGCTGCGGGATCTGACCTTGAGGCTGGAACTGGAAAGGGTTTTGCTGAAGGCTCTGAGACTGAGGTTGACCAAAGCCCTGAAGGTTCTGCTGTTGACCAAGGTTCTGTTGTTGGGTAGCACCTTGAAGTTGAGCCTGGTTCTGGAGTTGAGCCTGACGCTGCTGGAGTTGACGCAGAAGCTGCTGTTGAGCAAGGTTCTGCTGAGGTTGACCATTGGCTTGTTGATACTGAGCACGATTCTGCTGCTG
Organism: Fusarium sp. NRRL 66088; assembly: GCA_013186415.1. NCBI lineage: Eukaryota > Fungi > Ascomycota > Sordariomycetes > Hypocreales > Nectriaceae > Fusarium > Fusarium sp. NRRL 66088. The sequence goes on from JABCKD010000056.1 coordinate 3,668, forward strand.
TTGGGTAGCACCATTGATTTGACTCTGGTTCTGGGTTTGGGCTTGGCGCTGCTGAGCCTGGCCTTGAGGTTGGAATAGGAAAGGGTTTTGCTGTACGCCCTGAGACTGGTTCTGCCCAGGGCCGACCTGAGGCCGACCGAAACCCTGGAGTTGGCCATGACTCTGCTGCTGGCCAAGGGCCTGTTGTTGGGCGACGCCCTGGCGTTGAACTTGATTCTGGAGTTGGGCCTGATGCTGCTGGGGTTGACCGTTCACTTGCCGGTTCTGCTGTTGGGAGACTTGAACCTGGCTCTGGGTTTGGCCCTGACGCCGCTGGGCCTGAACCTGAGGGAACAGCAAAATGTTTTGATATCGTCCCTGAGACTGGGTTTGGCCGAGGCTAGCCTGAGGTTGACTAAAGCTTCGAAGGGTCTGCTGTTGAGCAGTGCCTTGGAGTTGACTCTGATTCTGAGGTTGGGCCTGACGTTGCTGGGTCTGAATCTGAGGTCGGAATTGAAAAGGGTTTTGCTGTTGTCCCTGAGACTGAACTTGACCAAAACTAGCCTGAGCTTGACCTTGGTTCTGGACGCCCTGAGGCTGGAACTGAAAAGGAGCTTGCTGCTGGGCCTGGAATTGGGGTTGACCGAACATCTGGAACTGAGAAGGGATTTGCTGCTGCGCGAAGCCTTGCTGCTGCCCAAAGCTCCGCTGCTGCTGTCCTTGGACTTGGGGCAGCGCGAGCGCCTGAGCCTGAAAAGAGGCTTGGGATTGACCTTGGTTCTGGAACTGGGGAGCCTGCTGTTGTCCCTGGAACTGGAACTGGCTGCGGTTCTGCTGCTGACCTTGGTTCTGCTGCTGGCCATGAACAGGATTCTAGCCTTGGGCCTGACCTTGAGCGGGAATCTGAGGTTGAAAAGCAAACTGGTTCTGAGCAGCAGTCTGGCCATTCTGAGCTGGTTGCATCTGAGTACGGGCAGCACCCGGGGCAAGGGCTTGGTTTGTGGCCGATGCGGAACGATTGGCCGGGACACGATTGACACGAGTCGGTGGGTTGGGAGGCGGATTAGACGCCATGGTGAGGATGAAAAAGACGAGTGTCTGGGTAAGGTAGGGGAGGGTGCGATATGTGAGGGGATGATAATGTCGGAAGCGATGGTGTATCACCGATCGACCAAGCTGTTGTGATGTCGACCAAGCTTGATCGGTGGCAGTGAATGTTTTTTCGCGGCGTGACGTTTTTGTTGTTTGGTGTTGAGAAAGGAAGAGAGGGGGGAGCGGGAAGAGGTGAAGTCGAGGTTTGACCTCAGGCCTCGATGTGGAGCTGCGTTTGTTATTGACAAACGGGGACAATGAGAACAATCAATAGAACAATCAATAGAACAATAGTAAGTGAATGGGGTAAATAACCCTGAATAGGCGCTGGTGCGCTGCAGAATTGCCCCGTCAACAGAAAATCTCGTGCATGGCTTGACAACTGCCTCGCACTGACACGCCAGTTCTCCTATTTCCTCGCACTTGCGAAGGAATAGTACACAGTATGTACCTTAAAGATTACACATATTGATGATTACACAGATTGATGATTGCACAGACCAAACACAATTTACATCAACTTGATCGTCCATTACTGTAGATAGTCTCTGGGACCCAAACCCTTCCAAGCGCTTCCGCATCTCACTCTAGGATATATCACGCTTCAGCGTCGATGGCAAGTCAGACCTCTGCTGCCATCGCTCCCAGAGCTGCTGCGTCTCCTCATCCTATGAAGACCGGAACTTCTCCACGAACCTCCACCTCACCTATCGGTCGAGCTCATCGACAGGCAGGTCGCCGTCGTCTTTACCAACAATTGACTCGGCAACCTTCCAAATCTGCAGCAGATTGTCCTCTGCAGCGCTTGCTACGAGCCACGGCTCATTAGGGTTCCAACTAAAGTCGGCAAGATGGTTCGTGTGGCCACCATGCATGAAAAGCCTGTAGACATTGTTAGTCGTAGTACAAACCGCCTGTCAGGGGTCAAGCTTACAATTCAGGGGGGCCATCGTCCTGGTCATCGGGAAGCTGCTCTTCGCCAACTTGAGAGAGATCCCAAAAGATAATTCTTCGGTCGTAGCTGGCACTTCCCAAGATACCAGCCTCAGTAGGGTGCCAGGCTAGAGATGTGACAGCGTCGTTGTGGCCCTCCAGAGTGTGAACCTTCTCCTTGACATTTCGGAGATCCCAGATACCAATCGTCTTGTCCGCCGAAGCGGTAGCGACGAGCACCTCCGAGTTAGGGTTGAATGCCAGCGCGTTGACAGCATCCAGATGGCCGTTGCGAGCGACCACGGCGGCCTTGGCGGTCTCGCTGTGTCGGACATCGACGATCTGGAGTGTCTGATCATCCGAAACTGAACCGATAAAGTTCTTGGAAATGGGGTGGTATTGAACGTCGTTGACGATCTGGCTGTGATGAGTGTACTTGCGGGCGGGGTTCAGAATTCTGGAGTCTGCCTTGAGGGTGTTGAGGTCCCTTTTCAGATGTTAGTTGATAGCTCAGGAATGAATGGCAGATAGAAACTAACCAGAGGCACATGGTAGTATCCTCGCTACCTGAGGCGAGGCGGCCCGCCTCATGAGGGTTCCAGTTGAGACCGAAACCCTCTGCCTTGTGGCCAACAAGCTCGATTTGAGCATTGATCTTGCCAAGAGAGGTAGGCTGGAGAGGGTGTTTCGTTCGGTCAAAGATCAGAATCTTGCCATCAACGCAGAGAGTAGCAATGATGTCGGGGTTCTGAGGTTGGAAGCGAGCCTTGTTCACTTCTCCGGGATGCTCGATCTTCTGGACAATGTCACACTTGATGGCGGCAACATTACCCGACTTTCCGTAACCGCCAATCTCACCGCGGTCTTCATCATAGTCGCTGGGGTTAGGTGTCACAGCCTTGGGGATCTGGACATCGGCAATCTGAACGAAGTTGGGGCTCTCATCCGAAGTGTGGGTGCCGAGCAGAAGACGGTGCATTCGGTAGTTCTTGCCCTCGGGTTCCTTGACGTCGGGAAACCACTGAACTGTCAGGGTTGGCCAGGTGAGGGCAGTTCTATTGCGATGGTCATATTAGATGGCGGTTACATGATGAATAGAATAAGGCGACTTGCCCAAGAATCATGTCATAGAGAAAAGGGCTGTTTTTCTTCCATGTCTTGTACTCTGCGACCTGGGTTAGTGCCTGGTCAATGTGGCTGGCTGTTCACTAGCATGCATACCTTCATTAATCAGGCGTTCTCCCTGATCATCTTCCTCCTCGTGTGTCATCTCGACTATTGTTTGGTGAGTGCGCCATCTTTTTGCGATTGAAGCCCATCCAAGGTGGACAGGGTGGAATGCAAGGCTGTCCGCAACTTACTGTCCACATCGCGCTCCGTCGATTGAGCGGGTGCCATGACGGGCTTTCTTTTCTTGAGGTGGTAAAGGAAATGTTCGTAGATGAGTGAGATGAAAAGATTAAGATGCTTGCTTCACAGTGTACTAGAAAGTCACGAAAAGAAGCGTTGGTGGAGAGATGCAAATAGCTGAAGATGGAGAGTGAGGCCGTCGCACAAAGAAGGCTGAAAAGTACGGAGCGGTCGTGGTTAAACGCGTATGTAGTCGCGTAAAGTGACAGAGGAAGGCGGCCAGTGAAAGCGAGCACCAGCCACATTGACTTGAATGGAATGTGGCTCAGTTTTTTGCGACTTTAGCGCGTGTTCCAGGTGCTGATCCCAGTAACAGGTTGGCATTGGGGCAGTGTACCTGTAGACTACCAATGAGCAGTCTCCTTATTGCTCAGCTGGCATGTACCTCAGAAGTGCATCACAGCTTGTCGGCCTCCGGATTGACTCACGCCGGTAAGAGCCCCTCCATCAGCGACGAGGCAAACCGCCGCCTTGTGTGGGAGGGATGGAGGGATGAGGGATGGAAGGGAAGCCCCACCTTTGCTAGCAAAGCCCCAGCCCGACTTGAGGGTTCCATGACTGCTGGACTACATCGTCACGACAACACGCATCGTCGCGATCTTAACCTTTTTACCTTTTAAACCTCCCAACTCGCCGCAATCACCACCGACTGTCTTGGTTCCGCCATATCTTTCATTTCCCTTCGGGCGTTGTAGAGGAAGTTTCTTCGGTTCTCTCTCTCTCTGCGCTTGATTCTGGATCTCTTGATTCTTGTTCCATCTTGTCAGGCGTCGTGTCGGATCACCCACCATTTTTGTCTTCCATCTTCGCTTGCGACAAGATTTTCACCGTTTTGCGCTCAACTTGTACGAGCGACTTGGAGCCCGACTCCAATTTCATATCACTTCCTCGCCTTGCTGAACTTTGTCGTGGGCTGAGAATCGCCCACTAACCCGTCGCAATGGGGTATGTCCCTCTTCTGGCTCTGCCATCCCTCCATAGCTTCAATGGCTGACTCGAACTCTTCCTGGTCGCAGTGTCCCCAAGTTCTTCAGATGGCTCTCCGAGCGATATCCCGCAATCTCTCAACTCATCGCAGAGAACCGAATACCCGAGTTCGACTGCCTCTACGTTCGACATCCTGACACACCTTCGTCGCGTTGTATGCTAACCGCGGTTTAGCTGGATATGAATGGTATCATTCATAATTGTACCCACAAGGATGCGGGCGAAGATGTATCATTTCGCCTCAGCGAGGAGGAAATGTTCATTCGCATATTCAACTACATTGAACATCTGTTTGGCAAGATCAAACCCAAGCAGCTCTTCTTCATGGCTATCGATGGTGTCGCGCCGCGAGCCAAGATGAACCAACAGCGTGCTCGACGTTTCCGAACGGCTCTCGATGCCGAAAAGGCCCGTGAAAAGGCCATTCGCGAAGGCGTCGAATTGCCCAAGGAGGAGCCCTTTGACAGCAACTGCATCACCCCTGGTATGGCTACTCTCATAGGAATGAGTCCACTTCTAACAGGTCATAGGCACTGAATTCATGGCCAAGCTATCACAGCAGCTGCGATACTTTGTCAACAAGAAGGTATCCGAGGATACTGATTGGCAGGGCTGCGAGATTGTGCTTTCCGGCCATGAAGTCCCTGGTGAGGGAGAGCACAAGATCATGGAATACATCCGAAATGCTAAGGCTCAGCCCAACTACAACCCCAATGTGCGACACTGTCTTTACGGCCTCGATGCCGATCTGATTATGCTGGGTCTCCTCAGCCATGATCCCCATTTCTGCCTTCTCCGAGAGGAGGTGACATTTGGACGTGATTCCAAGAACAAGTCCAAGGAGCTTGAGCATCAGAACTTCTACTTGCTCCACCTTTGCATTGTTCGAGAGTATTTAGAGATGGAGTTCCAGGAACTTCAAGAAGAAGGCACTCTCAGCTTCCCATTCGATCTCGAAAGAGTCATTGACGACTTCATTCTAATGGCCTTTTTTGTCGGCAACGATTTCTTGCCTAACCTGCCTGGGCTACACATCAACGAAGGAGCATTGGCACGCATGTTCAGGATCTACAAGACCATCCTACCCAAGGGCGACGGATACATCAACGAAAATGGAGTTATCAACTTGGAGCGTCTACAGAGCCTGCTTGGCGAGCTGTCGAAAACAGAGATCGACTCATTCGAGACTGACGTTTCGGATGAAAAGTGGTATGCCGCGAAGCAGATGGAAAAGAAACTCGAAAACAAGGGCGCTTCTGCGCGCAAGCCCCCCAAGGGAGGCCAGATTGTCATTACCTCCGCACAACGGGATTTGTGGAAGCAAAAGATTCGGCCCTACATCTCCAAGCGCTCTGACGAGTCTTTGGATCTCGGTACCAGCCTTAAGGCTGAGGACCGCAAATTCGTTCAGGATTTGGCAGACTCCATGCATCTCCAATGGTCTACCAAGGAGGACGATGAGGGCCACCGCCATCTCATCGTGTCCTTCCCCCCTAAGATTGACGATGACGACGATGAGGAGGAGGAGGAAGGCAACCTGGCTGCCTACCGAGTAATGAAGACGTACGACAAGGCCCTGGTGGTTGACATTACCCCTGAGGATGCTGAAAAGCATTACGAGGAACTCTACCAAAACAAGTACCAAGGCTGGAAGACCAAGTACTACCTCCAGAAATTTGAAGAATGGGCCCCTGAAAAGTACGACAAGGAGCTTATCGCGCTGTGCGAGAACTACGTGCAAGGTCTGCAATGGGTCTTGTACTACTACTACCGCGGAATTGCCTCGTGGCCCTGGTTCTACGGATACCACTATGCGCCTCTCATCTCAGGTAAGCACAGAGGATAAGCTGCCTTCTTCGGTTTTGGACTAACACGATACAGATGTTGCCAAGGGCGTTGGCGCCGACTTCAACTTCCCGAAGGGTCAGCCGTTTAAGCCTTACGAACAGCTCATGGGTGTCTTGCCAGACCGAAGCAAAAAGATTGTGCCAAAGGTCTACCATGACCTCATGACTAACCCCGACTCCCCCATCATCGACTTTTACCCTCGCGACTTTGAGCTGGACATGAACGGCAAGAGGATGGACTGGGAAGCTGTTGTCAAGATCCCCTTCATCGATGAGAAGCGCCTGTTGGCGGCCATGGCAACAAAGAACGATAACTTGGAACCGGATGAGAAGGCTCGAAACGGTTTCGGTGTCCCTCTCAAGTTCACTTACTCACCCGACGTGGACTTTGTGTACCCGTCACCTCTTCCTGGTGTTTTCCCCGAGGTCCAGAACTGCAAGTGCATCGAAAACATCTTCGATCTTCCTGACATGGAAGGCCTCGATTTCCTTTCCGGACTGACAACCGGCGCCTTGCTGAACGTTGATGCTCTTGCTGGCTTCCCCTCGCTGCATACTCTTCCCTACACTGCCCAGCTCCTTGAAGGATATGGTGTAAATGTTTTCCAACAAGACAGCAAGAACCCAAGTGTTATTGTCACCTTGACTGACACGGAGAACCGCACCAAGACAGAAACCTGGAAAGCAAAGCTGGGCCAACGTTGCTTCGTGGGCTATCCATTCCTTCAGGAAGCCAAGGTCATCAAGGTCCAGGACGAACTCTTTAGCTACGAATTGGCCGACAATGGCAAAGACATTGTGACTAAGGATCACAACAACAGGGAAGCCGCCGACTGGGCCAAGGAGTCTGATTACCTTGAGAGCATGCACGCAAAGCGGTTTGGCATCATCATTGGACAAGTTGAATGCCTCATCTATGTCCACATGCTGAAGGGCCTCATCAGAACCGAGGAGGGTGCCTTGATCAAGGAGTACGCCGAGAACCCAAGCCTGAGGAGCACCTACGCCGCGCAGACCATCGTTGACGAGGTTGTCAATGAAGACGAGCGCTTCATCGAGAAGGCAGCATTGCCTATCGAGGAAGAGTTCCCACAGGGAACCCGAGCCTTCTTCCTTGGCGAATACGCCTACGGGCGCCCTCTTGAGGTCACTGCTCACACCAACAACAAAGCAGAGATTGTGGTTTCGATGCTCAAAAATAAGGAACCCGAGTTCGCAAGGCAGATCATCTACCAAGCGGAGCGCAACAACCCTTACACTCCTTCGTTCGCCGTCGCAAAGCAGTTGGGCGTTCACCCTCTTATTCTGAGCAAGATAACTTCGTCTTACCAGGTCATCAGCCCCGGTGGGCTCAAGTTGAACCTCGGCCTGAACTTGAAGTTCGAAGGCCGAAAGCAAAAGGTACTCGGCTACTCGAGAAAGTCCCATACCGGTTGGGAATTTAGCGGCCTGGCGATCCAGCTCATTGCCAACTACATGGTTACCTTCCCTGAGTTCTTCGCGGCCATCCAGAGGGAGCCACAAAAGAGTGATGTTTACGAGACAGACTTGTGGAAGGACCCGGCCGTTGCGTCTCAGAAGGTCAAGGAAATTGCTGCTTGGCTGAAGACACAAAAGACGAACCAGTTTGAGCGTGTTCCTCTGGAAGCCGAACAGCTTGATTCGGCGGTCGTTCAGGCTCTGGCCACCGTGGGGGAGCAGATTCATGTCGCTTCCCAGGAGGTTGACATCAAGAAACTGCGTGGCGTTCCTCGCCCGGCCCTCCTTAAGCCGTCCGACGCAGAGATGGTGCTTGGCAACCAGAACTTTACCCTGGGAGATCGAGTCACTTATGTTTCCGCTGCTGGAAAGGTCCCCATTGCTACCCGTGGAACGGTTGTCGGTATTAGCAGAACCGCGACAGCTCTTCTATTGGATGTCGTCTGGGACACAGCTTTCATGAGTGGAACTACGCTCAACGAGAGAGCTCCCATGTTCCGTGGTCAGACTGTTGCCGCTTCTGCTGTGCTGAACACGACGAACAAGCAGGTCGTCTCAACCACCAGCAGATCGCAACAGCGACGGCCCGTTGCCACTGCCCCGGCGGGCGGATATCAGAATGTTGGCCAGCCTCAGCAGTATAGAGATGCGCCTGCTCCAGCGCCCCTGCGTGGTGGATGGCGAGGAGCCCTGAACGGTACGCCCTCGCGTGGCCGAGGCAACGGGGCTCGTGGTGGTGGCCCTAACCTCGTCCACAGCACCCTGGTTTACCGCAACGGTCCCGATGGCGCACACCAGGGCCAGGACGGCCATCGAGGTCGAGGTGGCGCCCATCAAAACGGGCGTGGTCGTGGACGTGGCAATTTGCATGGCTCACCCGCTCCCGATGCAGGAGAGCAAAAGTACGGCAACGTGCCACCGCCTGCCAGTCTTGACCAACCACGAGGAAGGGGACGCGGTCGTGGACGTGGCGGAAGAGGCCGTGGAGGTCGTGGAAGAGGCAACGGAGGGGCTGCTGGTAACGCAACCCAAGGCTAGATGCCTGGTCTCTGGGTTTATCAGCCTTGACGGACCGTGTACTTGTTTACGTGTTACGATATATGTTGACAGGTCTGGGTTTTTAAACATGGTGTCATGAGAGAATGGTGGATGTGAACAAAGTCGTATAGACAAAATGTAGATATCCGCTTGTATCATGAAATCACGAAGATAATTGTTTGAGCCAAAACAGTACCCATAAACATGAAACTCAACATTGATTACCCACTCCATTAAACGCCGTAGCATGCTATAGATCTGGATTTAGGGACTAGCATCCATGACAGCCGGCCTCCTCTAGGCGCTCTTCTTGGCGTCCTTCTTCTTGGTCTTGAGGGCGGGGAGCTGGAACTTTTCGCTAACACCGCCAGCCAACTTCTTCCAGAGACCAATATCCTGGCCTTGGTCCCAAGTCAGGAGGCCGACCCAAGGCTGAACATTGTAGTGCACCTTGAGCTCCACGTTGTCCTTCTCAGCGACCTTGCCGCTGGGGTGGGTGATCTGGTACTTGGGCTTCTGGTTCCTGAGCTTGAGGATGCCACTGTGACCCCATTAGGTCATGCCACTTGGGAGGTTTACAATTGGACCAAGACTTACCGGCTAGGGTCAATGGACTTGCCCTCGGCGCTGCGCTTAAGCTTCTTCATAGCAACAGGACCAATGTTCTTTAGGTGGTCGGCGCTGGGGTTGGTGATGATGGAGTCCCAGATGACAGCCTCGTTGGTGGCATTGCCGGAACCGGGCCACTCGGCGGTGACGTAGACGAAGAGCTGCTTAGTGTTCCATGTGAAGAGGGACGAGAAGTCGGCTTCGAGGGAGAACTTGATGATGGCGTACTCCTCCTTCTTGGAGCTATAGTAGTGCGGACGGCCCTTGACACTGTATAATACAAAGATTGTTAGCGATTGCTAGCGAATGGGGAGGAGATAGGCGTACACCTGGACGTTTGTGGGGGCAATGAGGCCTGTGGAAGGGATGCGCGGCGCAAGGAGATCGGAGGCGGCGATGAAGGCTGCGACGACGAATGCGACGGTTGTGAAGAAGCCAAATGAATTTTGGATGCGCGTGAGGGAGTTGTACATGGCGGGCGAATTATCGAATGCTATCGAAGCATCCCCCTCGTATTTATAAGAAAGAAGAGAAAAGAGGGAGAATGGTGTTTAAAGACGGACGGTATGCTGTCGCGTCTTTGGTGTTGAAGGTCCAAGTAAGTTAGATTTACTGGCCACGTTTTTGGAGCCAGTCCCTGAGGCGCTGTGCTGGAGGTGTGGCGTCTCAGCCTTGTGGTTGATTGGGTCATTGTGGGGTTGTGCCTGTCGTCACAAGCTACGGATGAGAGACTTTAGATATTAGAAGTGGAAATATATTAAATTAAGAATGAGAGACAAGTTTCATAACCATTTTAACGTATTCCAACCCTATAGAGAGTATTTCATCTCATAAACAGGTTCTATACAACTCATCTCCGGGCATCTTCAGGTCCCTGGATTCCAACAGCTCGGTCCCTGCGAGGCTGACAGTTGGCTCAATCTCCACTACCGAAGGTTGCGACGCCCCAAAAAGGCACTAAAATTTAGAGGACGGACCCCACTAGCACCCGGTGTTTGATTTCCAGCCTCTACCTGAAGAAGGTTCACTCCATCCATCCATCCATCTCGCTCTCTTAGATCTCCTCCCACGTCACCTCCGCTGCGTCCTGCACGCCGCTCCCCTCGACCCAGCGTTCGACTCTGCATGCGTCCCTAAACATTTCGTCCCTTTCAGGCACTCGGCTTCTCTGCCTGCTCCCGAGTACTTCTGAAGTCTTCAACTCCGAGCGGCCCAGACCGCCGACACCGACGATCGCCTCCACCCCCAAAACCTGCCCCAGTCGTCAACTTTTTTCAGAGTGGAAAGCTGGAGGGCCACGCTCCGTCTTCGCCTTTGAGGGACCAGAGGAGGAAAAAGGCTCAATGGGAGTGCGCACTGCTCTTATCCCGTCTCCTTCCTGCTGCGACCCCGTCTCGTCTTTCGCTTCGCGCCGAGCAGAGCTCTAACACACAGGCTGCAGTCCCTTAGCTCGCTATCACTCCGACGCCAACTCTTTCCCGGATTATGGGTAGGCCTTTGGACCTCTCCTGAAATACGATCCTCGCGCTGACACTCTCTGGAGCGCTCCGGGTGATCGCGCAAAAATGAATTCACGACTGGTCCGTTTGCCTTGGTGTCTGTGCAGCTTGATACATGAAGATGCTGATACAGAGAGCAGAAGGCGCTCAATGGCCAGCAGGGGCCGGTGAGCACCATGAACTGCAATGGCCCGACGACCAGAGGAAAGAATTCGCGACTAGCACCTCCATCGGACGATCGATCTTCGAAGCGCCAGAAGCGTATAGACGACCGGATATCGACCGGCCTCGCATCAAGCTACTTTGCGGCAACAACAAAACGACCCATTGAGGACGTCGAGGACGATTCACCCGATACATCAACACCTCAGATTCACGACTTGACAAGAGATGGCTCCCAGCCAGACACGATAGATGTCATGAGCGTCGCAAGCACCAGCAAAAACACATCCACCGCGGCCGATCTCTCAGAATACCGCCATGTACAATCCCGAAATGCTATGAAGAAGCCCCGGCAAAGACGGTCACGAGCAGGCAAGAGACTGACTCCAAGTCCTTCGGATGTCGATGATGCCCACGCCGTCCAGCACCGCAACCTTCCCCCCCAACATCGGCATTCCAGCGCTAATATCGACGAGTTGGAAGTTTGGACAGAGGACAATCCGCCACCCTCCAATATCGGCTCTGATCTTATTCAGTCGAAAAGACAACGAGCAGGAGATTATGCGCCGCCAGTTACCAAGCGCTTCAAGGTAACCGATACGTATGAGGATGAGCTTTCACAACCAAACAGACGTAATAACCTACCCGCTGGAAAGAAATCGACCAATTTTTCGTCGTTGGTATCTCAGTCCCCAAACCGATCCAGGCAGCGAGGGGATATCCATCGCACGACTTTCCAACCATTACGGCCTGTGTCACGGGGACAAGACATGGCAGCGAACAGGCCGGGGTACCCTAATGTAGCCGTAGTTGGGGCTGCCAGTGGAAAATATCATTTCTATGCGGACAAGCCCGAGCAACAGGTGAAGCTTCGCATTGGAGAGTTCTTTGCCAAGATCATCGGTGAGGGCAAGGGGACCGAGGAGCATGCTCCTTGGCTTGAAATCAAAAAGTCATCAGTCAATTCTATCGAACACGCCGCCACAAACAGTTGTTTTATTGTCATCAACCGTTCGACAACAGGAGAAAGCCCCAGCCCCTTGGTATTGCAGCTTGCAAACAAGAAGGATGCTCTTGCCCTTCACAACTGGCTATACGTGTGCGGTAAACAACAAGAGAGTGATGAGTGAGTTCTACGCGTCATGTCCATCTCAGAAGATAACGACTAACAATCTTCAGCCGGTGTCTTGGAATCAAGTTCAAAACCGTATTTGAGAAGGCCAAGCAATTCGAGGCCAAGGGGCACAAACAATCAATGATTCGTAGTCCTGCTGCGGCTCGGCTTGCGGCTGTTATGGAGCAGACCTCAGGCGAGTACTCAGAGATGAGGGATCCCTTCAAGGGTGATCCCGTGACTCCAAGGCCCGTAAAACTCAAGGATCAGATGAAGGGCGTCCCCGCGCCAGCAAAGGAAGCAAAGATGGAACCGCTAGAGTTGGAAGAGGCCCCTGTGGTTACTCGGAGCCAACGACCTGAGACCCGACGGACAACAAGAAGATCGTCTCCAGTTCCGCTAATCCGCGACAAAACCCCTGATCGTTGGAGTATGCAAAATCCAGGTTGGGACAAGGACTGGCACAGGTCCTTGGTATACCCCCCAACTGGCAAGAACCGGGCTACTGTCGACAGGGATGATATCCCGAGACTTGATGAAGGCGAGTTCCTCAACGACAACCTCATCAGCTTCTACCTCGGTTACCTGCAGGTTCAGCTAGAAAAGGAGCGCCCTGAGGTGTTGGACAAGGTGTACATCTTCAACACATTCTTCTTCGAGAAGCTGAGGTCGAACCGTGCCAAGATCAACTATGACGGTGTCAAGGCCTGGACTACGAGAATCGATCTCCTCTCCTACGACTACATTGTTGTTCCTGTCAACGAGAACGCTCACTGGTATCTTGCCATCATTTACAACGCTCCCCGACTACTACCTCAACCGGAAAAGAAAACCCCACCAAGCGAGCCCGAGGCGATTGTCGTTGAGGATAATGGTCCAGCAAGATCTCCAAAGCTTTCGCCCGTCGAACGAACCCTAGCCACAATCTCTCTCGATGAAGAGGTTTCCAAGCCAAAGAACGACCAGACTACCAATAGTGTCAGCGACACTGCCTCGGATGCCGTGCCTGTTAAGAATGCCGAGGCTCCCAGCAAGACGCGCAAGCGAAAGTCGAGCGGCGGGACCCAAAAGTTCAGCATCGATGAGCCCAGGATCATCACTCTTGACTCCCTGGGTTCCGCACATTCACCAACTTGCAAGTGTCTCCGGGATTACCTTGTCGAGGAGGCCAAGCACAAGAAGGGCGTCGAGATCACAAGCCTCCCAGGTGGCATGACGGCTCGAAACATCCCTCAACAGGACAACTACTGTGACTGTGGAGTCTTTGTGTTAGGATACATGGAACATTTCCTTCAAGATCCGGATGAGGCTGTCCGCAAACTGCTCCAGAAAGAACAGACGAATTGGAATATCCGACCTTCACAGATTCGAAAAAGGGTCCGAAACCTCCTCTTCACACTGCAACAGGAGCAGCATGAGCGTTTAGAAAAGGAGAAGCAGCAGAAGAAGCAGCTCAAGGCCGCAAAGGCAGGTCTGTCGTCTTCTCAGATGGTACCATCTTCCCCCCAAGTGCCGCCAAAAAGTCCAGGGACACCAAGAGTCAACCATGAGGTGAAGAGTCCAATGCCCAATGGCGTCAAGACCCCAGCGGCCAACGAATCCAAGAAGATGAATGAGACCTCGGCATACTTCCAGGTGATGCCCTCCAAGGGGCCGGTGCAGCCTCAGACACCAACACCAAACAGAGGCGAGCCACCACTGGTTCAATCTCGGGAAGATGACGGCGTTACCGACGTTAAGACCTCAAGTTCCAACGAAGTCTTTCATTCAGCACCTTGTTCACCAATCGACAGTGCACCTGAAGTGCCTGTTAAATCTACTGATGGGCTGAAGTCCCCTCATGAGCAGAAAGCGGCGACAAAGCCGTCAACGCCGACTCATTTTGTACGGAAAATGGACAATTCGCCTCGTCAGCCCCCTGGTACTTCATCGACGATGAGGAAAAACAGTTCACCTGTGGTTGTTCCCGTCTCGAGCGACATTCCTTCAGCAAAACCAACCAGTAGGGTTCATGTCATTGACCTAGAACCAACTATCATGGCCAGCATTGAAGTCGACAAGCCGTCTGAAGGGGGACCACAGTATGATGGAGTTGATCGATCCATTGATCTCACCAGTTAAAGGCGAGTTGGGGATGGGAAAGCAACGCGGCGACGACTAAAACGGGTAGAGTCGAACATAGCAATTTTTTTTTTAGGGGAGGGGTTATAAGCATTAGCCGAGACAGGTACGGAGAGTGATTCTTGTCATGGAAGCTAGGATTTGCATTGTGCAGCATCTCGGGGCGTTTGGAGGACTTGCATCAGAGCAATAAAGCAGAGGAGCGTTGTTGTTTTTTACATCATGAGAGTGACGAGAGAGGGCTTTTTACGGTAGAGAGGATATCGAGATACAACCAATACCCCAGCCAACAGCAACAAGTTAAAGACGAGACCCAGACTCCATCTGCAGATAAGTGACAAAGTACAATAGAAAGAAAAAGGGGGATATGTACAGTTGGGTATGCTTTTGTGACATCTGGTGTGGGTTCAGTCTCCGCCACGTCTATTCAAATAAGTGCTTTCATATGACATCTATTACGCTTCTCATTCATCTTCCCCCTCCTCGTCCTCGTCTGAGCTCCCGTTTGCGCCGTTCAGGGCCGGCCGCTGTATCCTCGGGATCTCAAATACGACACCTCCGTTCCGTCCGGCCTTGACGGGCGGATTCCATCTTCCTAACCGGTGCTCGCGTCCCACGGCCACCACGACGCACAGCCCGTCCTTACCCCGGTCGCCGCGTTCAAACAGGGAGATGTCGTTGACGACACCCGTGATGGGGCCCGGCGCTCCGTCTTCCTCCACTTCTCCGGGCGCTGAGAGGACGCCGCGGAACTCAATCTTGCGCTTGTCCTCACTTAGCTGCCAGACGCGGATGTGGCCGTCCCAGCTGCCAGTGAGGATAACGTCGGAGTAGGGGATGGTCTTTATGGCGGTGATCCAACGGGGTGTCGGGGGCGGGACAACCTGAGGGTCTGGGTCTTGCTCAGCCGACGCCTCTGTAGGATCCAGGGGCTTTTCAATGCCGTGTGCGATGGGCTCGATGTACACGGGCTTCTTCTTCTGAACACTCCACAAGGCGAGGGAGCCGTTGTCGCTTCCAGTAACGAAGATATCATCATCGATCATGGCAACACGGTCCATACTACCCTCGTGGAGGAGCGAGCGCGGGTTGAAGGCGGGTCGAGACTTCTTGTCCACAGCACCACCACGGAAGACAAGCTGTGTCTCTTCAGCTACCTTCCACAGACGAGCCGTTCGGTCACGCGCGCCCACACTGATGCAGCGCTCCTGCGCGAGGGCGTCAATGTCGAGAATCTCGTCCTGGTGGCCGAACAGTGTCTCGACGTAGGCCATCTCGTCCAAACTCCAGACCTTTACCGTGCGATCCTTGGAGCAAGAGTACAGCTGGTTGGTCCCCCTGCGGAATGCAAGACCGGTGACGGCGTCGCGGTGGTGGGTAAAGACCTTCAGGGGCTTGAGGGTAGGGGCGTCGTAGATGATGAGTTTGTGGTCCGCGCCGCCGGTGGCCACAAACTTGCCGTCGGACGACGCGGCGATGGCGAGGATGCGGTCCGTGTGGCGCTGGTAGTTCTTGTCCTTGGACTTTGCCGTGGTGCCCTTGAGCCACGTCTCGAGCTTGGGCTGCTTCCTCGGGGGCGCTGGGGGCTTCTTTGGTTTCCGCCTCGTCGTCTGCGGGTACTGGTGCTGCGGAAGGTCCTGCGTCTTCCACTTTTGTACGTATAGGTCTTTGGTGGTGGTGTAGATGTAGGGGGCGCACGCGGCGATCGAGGTGACGGCGTTGGTGTTGCTTCGGAAAAAGGTGCGCGTGGCCTTGTCAATGGCCAGCTCAGAGGCCAATTGACGATACACTCGTCCCTTTGTCTCTGCCACGTCCTCTTGTAGTCGCTCCGCGATCAGATCCCGGTCAATGTCTGCCGCATCGAATCCTGCCTCGTCCACGTGCTCCTTGACGTTCTCGAGGTATCGCTCTGCGAGCCGCAACCTCCGCTCGGCGGCAGTCTCTCCCTCTTCGTCCGACTCATCCTGATCCGCGGCGTCGCTTTCGTTCGAAACGCTGTCGTAGCTCTCGTCATCCTCGTCTGAATCACTCCCAGAGATGGACTCGTCGTCGTCTCGCTCGACTCGATTCTTGGTGGGGCCGGGAGCCTTTGAAGGTGCCTTTCCAGAGGATTTTGAGGCAGCGAGCCTCTTCTTTGGTGGTTCCGGGGCGGCTGTGCGCTTGCGCTTCTTCTGGGAGCCTGGGACCGTAAAGAAAGACGACATGGTGGCGACGCCGTGAGTTTGGCAGCCTGCTCACGACTTCAAACTGACCCTCTGCGAATAAATTTCTGGGCTGTCTGAAAAAAAAAGTTGAGCGACAGTGGAACTCGGAAAAACCACCTGCAGCGCCCGGCGAATCAAAGGCCGACGAACTGGGGGGGCCAGTTTTTCCGGTTCAAGCGGTCAAGAGGGGCACAAAGCAGCAGGCGTGGGCAGCTCACGGATACTGACGCGCAGCGCTACAGCCTAACGGGGGAGCTTGCTTGGTTGTTGCTGGACCTCCAAGAAAGGCTGACAACTGCAACTCGTCTACACTCAACCTCGACAACTCTCTCCCAACAAATCATAAAATCGCCAACATGTGAGCTTCACCCGAGCTGCAGCTACAGCTGTAATATCTGCTAATGCCCTCTTCCCAGGGAGGTACTGTTGGGAATCACTGGCAAGGACTTCACCATCATCGCAGCATCCAAGGCTGCGATGCGAGGCGCCACCATCCTCAAGGCATCCGACGACAAGACCAGAGCCCTCAACAAGCATACCCTCCTGGCATTCTCTGGAGAGGCCGGTGACACAGGTACTGGAGCATCGAGAAGCCGAGAGCTAGATCACTGCCCATGACGACAGCTAACGCCTCCTCACAGTTCAATTCGCCGAATACATTCAACGAAATGCCCAGCTCTACTCTATGCGCAACGAGTCCGACCTATCTCCCTCCGGCCTGGCACACTTTGTTCGTGGAGAGCTCGCCACGAGTCTGCGATCCCGCAAGCCCTACAACGTCAACCTCCTCATGGGAGGTGTCGACCCCATCACCGGCAAGCCGTCTCTGTACTGGCTTGACTACCTAGCGTCGCTGGCCGAGGTTCCCTATGCGGCGCACGGATACGCACAGTACGTTTGTTCCTCGGTGTTGAAGATACCTGAAACATGGATCCAAACTGACATGATGCCACAGATACTACTGCCTGTCCATCCTGGACAAGCACCACCACCCCGACATCACGCTCGGCCAGGGCATCAAGATCCTGACCATGTGCACCGACGAGCTGAAGCGCCGATTACCGATTGACTTCAAGGGCATGGTGGTCAAGGCGGTCAAGGCGGACGGGATTGTTGACATAGAGTTTGACGACGACAAGGTGGTGAAGAGCGCCTAAGCGGGGACCGCAGCGACGGATAGAAGGGGAAACATGAATCTGTACTTTTAGATGGGTCATGGGGGCTAATGCTTGCAATAAAGATGGTTTCCTCCAGGGCTGGTGTGGCATGTCTTGGTGATATGAGAGCTCGGCTGAGTGCTGCAGAGCTCATCCTGTCATATTGTTTCTTCTATTGATTCACGGAAGAGTTTAATAGATGGGGAGGGAGAAACTGCTGATTGTGATATTGGCAGCTCATCCATCATTAGCAAGACAATTGTGCAACCTGCTTTGGGGAGTCTAACATCCTATTTCAGCACCAATAATATTGAACTCCCAGGGCTTGCGGCTCTGAATACCTGGTTTCCTCTTGGCTCAAACAGTTAGTTATTGGTCATCGGTCATCGCCAGCCTATGTATCCATAATTATACGAAGGCGTTTTCCTAGTGTAACCCGAACAAAGAAAACAACAGAGCCATTCGGAGTAGGCGATAGGAACAAAGACTACGAAATGATATCTAGTTTAGATTGACCCAACTTGACAATCATGTCAACTCCAAGCAACTAGATAGTTCTCATGGGTTCTTCATCCCTTGTCCCCCGAGGCATGCCGTCAGATTAAGATGAACGTACTACCAGACAATGGTTCGGTACTAAAAGATCTCGATCCTGGTACATGGCCAAGCAGCCCTACAGCCAAGCACGGGTCGATGGGGTGACAGTGCCGTGACCCCAGAAATGTGTGCCCACTTGCTTTTTGAGCCCCTCCAGGTGTCAAGTCAACCTTTTCTGGGGGGCTGAAGGGCGGCGGGCTCGGAGATGGTGAGGAAGAGTTCGGAGATGGGGGGATGCGTGTGTCACGTTTTGAGTTTTTCATGTTTGATTTGCCATTGGATGACGTTCCAGCGATCAGCAGGTTCTAGATTTTTCTGGGAGAAGTCCTGCCCTCCGTGTCTGAATCATGGTTGTGTCTTCTGGGGTTCCGTGTGGGTGGTCTCATGCCTGAGTTGCAGGTTGGTTGCCTAGGGGTCATGGGATATCGACTGATACTGTACAATCAAGGCCCGAACTGTGCATGGCATCCATGGCAAGGATCGGATGTTGCAGCATGTCGATTGCTTGCAGGAAATCATGGCTTCCCCCCCCCAGGAGACGATGACGATATTCCGTAATGTCGGTGGCATTGTCGATGAACGGTCAAGAGTAGGAGTCACGAAATTCAACTGCTGGTTGATGCCAAAGCCGGGGATTCCTCGTCGTTTGATCGCAGGCTTGTTGCGCCAGTTCACCCGCTTATCGGAGATTTCGTCATCAAGCTGGGCTACCTACGATGCCACGCACCTAATCTGGCCCTTTGCTGGCCCTTGAATCCCTGCGCTGTAGGAGCCGAGTAGGGCAAGAAGAAGAAGGAAAACCAGAAGCCTGTTGCTTTACGAAGCAAGTAACTGGAGGGAACAAGTATTCAAGATTGTTGTTATGCTTGATGTCCGGTGCAAGCAGCAATGAAAAAAATAATGTGAAACACTGTTTGCAACCGGCTTCCCGTCTTCTGGTTACCACGACGATTTTTTTTCTCCTTACCCCCTTCCCTGAGTTCCGGCTCTCAAACCCCCCCAAACCCGGTCCGGTACTTGATATGGTCCTTGACACTCGCAAGCCGGCAACGCGAGCACATCCCGTTACAACGCACACTCTCCCTTGCAAATCTTCCAAATCCCCTGATTCTCTAATTCTTTAAACCCGGTAATAATAGCCATCGAATTGCCCCTTATAGAGACCCCGAAAAAATACCCCCGTCGTTATATCTCAACCCGCGGGCGGCCAGTGCAAGTCTAGCGATTACTGTACCCAGCCGGGAGCCTCTATCCACCCCCGGCCAGCCGCTACTGATCCCAGCCTTCCAGGGCTCTCTCTGCGACAGGTACCGACCAAGTACCTCGAGTCCCCTAGGTCCCTTCCCGTCTTCTCCAGAGGAAAAAAAAAAGAACAACAAGCCCAACCTCGCCCACTCGCTCGCCTGCATTCTTCCACTTTGCACTTTGCCCCCCTTTTGCAAGGTAGAACCCCCATCCTGGGCTTGTCTCTTTCCATTTGGATTCTCCGCCCTTCTTCTACCAGTGTCTCCCTTCCGTCCGGCCCACGGGTGATTAGGCGGCTTAGTAGGTCGGGTAACTTGACTGTCACAAGCTTCCCCCGGGGGATCATCTCTTAGTGCCCTCCCAACTGGAACTCCAAAACTCTTGGAACCGTGGGCGCAGCAACACACCTCTCAAACTCGTCCAAAACCCGTGTCGATTCAGCAACGACTCAGAGCACACCTCTTCCATCCAGTCAACGAGTCCGTCATCTCCCTAGTGTCCTCCCTCATCATAAGTACCAGGTCTGTTCTTTTTCCGTTTTTTCTGCCCAGCCACGTCAAGCCTCTTGCAGGCATTCTCCGCTGTCGCCCCAACGTCACTGGCTCCCTCTGATTCGGGCGGTGGCCAAAAGGTACTTGGAGGGTACCTTGAGCCCTGCATCACCCACTCACGGCCTTCCCTCGCCCTCTCTCCCTCCAGCTCCCGATTCCCTCCCCACCTCGCCCTCACCGCAGAAGGCGCACAACCACCCCCCCAAAAATCCTGACCCAGCCGAATGCCCGCGCTAAACCTCTTTTGGTCACAACTCGAACCAATTTTTTTTCTTCCCACTCTTCTTTTGCCTCTCGACCTGGTTCCTTTTCTTCTCTTCCTTTCCTCCAACAACAACCCCTTCTTCACCTCTCTCTCAATCCTCCTCCCATCTCCCCTCCATCCTCGTCTTTCCCCAAGACATTTCGTCTTTCCTTGGTCTTTCCTTTGAAGATTCTGCGTGTTCTTCGAGGGATCTGTGCAAACACTGACGCTTGTTTGTGCCCAAAGTAATTCATTCGGGAAATTATTGGAAGCATCGGCCTTCCGTTTCTTTCTCTTTCGTCTTTTTTCCTGTCCTTTTCGCACGACGGGAATCCCATCACTGCTCACTCTCGTTCACATTTGAGAGTCTTCTTCGCCTTCATCGAGTTCATCGTCTTTCGTGTCTTTACGACCCGGCATTCTTTCCATCACCGACTCGACCCGAAACGCGATTCTTTCCAACATGGCTGATCAAATCAACATGGGCGGCCTCAGCCTCGGCGAGGGCGGCCAGCAGCCTCCCCAGAACCGATCCTATATTCCTCCTCACATGCGCCGCCAGGGCGGTCCTCCTGCCGCTGCCCCCGCTATGAACGGCGGCCCTGCTCCTGGCCCTGCTCCTGGCCCTGCCCCCGGTCCTGGTCCCAACGGTCTCAACAACAGCGCCTGGGCTAAGTAAGTGTTTCGCGATAGCTTCACTCAATAACAATCACTAACCTTCTCTGCAGCCAGAACTACGGCGCCCGCCAGTCCAACTGGGGCAACGACGTTCCCACCTACCAGAACAACAGCAACAACAACCGCCGCGGCGGCTGGGGTGGTCGAGGTGGTGGTTATGGCGGTGGCGGCAACTTCGACGGCCACTCTGGTGGCGGTGGTGGTGGTTACACTGCTCGCGGCTCTGGTGATGGCCAGTGGCGCGACGGAAAGCACATCCCCGGCCCGGCTAACCCCCGTATCGAGCGTGAGCTTTTCGGTACCCCCGACGACCCTTCCAAGCAGCACACCGGTATCAACTTCGAGAAGTACGACGACATTCCTGTCGAGGCTTCCGGCCACGATGTTCCCGAGCCCGTCAACCAGTTCCTCACCCCTCCTTTGGATGAGCACCTCTGCCGCAACATCGAGCTCGCCCACTACAAGGTCCCCACCCCCGTCCAGAAGTACTCCATCCCCATTGTCATGGGCGGCCGTGATCTCATGGCTTGCGCTCAGACTGGTTCTGGAAAGACTGGTGGTTTCCTCTTCCCCATCCTCTCTCAGGCCTTCATCAACGGTCCTTCTCCTGTCCCCGCCAATGCCGCGGGACAGTTTGGCCGTCAGCGAAAGGCCTACCCTACCTCCCTGATCCTCGCCCCCACCCGTGAGCTTGTCTCTCAGATCTACGACGAGGCCCGAAAGTTCGCCTACCGATCCTGGGTCCGACCTTGCGTCGTCTACGGTGGTGCCGACATTGGCTCCCAGCTCCGACAGATCGAGCGCGGCTGCGATCTGCTTGTTGCTACCCCCGGTCGATTGGTCGATCTCATAGAGCGAGGTCGCATCTCCCTCTGCAACATCAAGTACCTGGTTCTCGATGAGGCCGATCGCATGCTTGACATGGGTTTCGAGCCCCAGATCCGACGCATCGTCGAAGGCGAGGACATGCCTAGCGTTCAGGACCGCCAGACTCTGATGTTCTCGGCCACCTTCCCCCGCGACATCCAGATGCTCGCCCGCGACTTCCTCAAGGACTACGTCTTCCTCTCCGTTGGCCGTGTCGGTTCCACCTCTGAGAACATCACTCAGAAGGTCGAGTACGTCGAGGACGTTGACAAGCGTTCCGTTCTTCTCGACATCCTCCACACCCATGCCGGTGGTCTTACCCTGATCTTCGTCGAGACCAAGCGCATGGCCGACTCGCTCTCCGACTTCCTCATCAACCAGAACTTCCCCGCCACCTCGATTCACGGTGACCGAACTCAGCGTGAGCGTGAGCGTGCCCTCGAGTTCTTCCGCAACGGTCGATGCCCCATTCTTGTTGCTACCGCCGTTGCCGCCAGAGGTCTGGATATCCCCAATGTTACTCACGTCATCAACTACGATCTCCCTACCGACATCGACGACTACGTCCACCGCATCGGTCGTACCGGTCGTGCCGGCAACACTGGTATCGCCACTGCCTTCTTCAACCGTGGCAACCGTGGTGTCGTCCGTGAGCTTATGGAGCTTCTCAAGGAGGCCAACCAGGAGATTCCTGCCTTCCTCGAGACTATTGCCCGCGAGTCATCCTACGGTGGTAGTCGTGGCGGTCGCTCTCGTGGTGGAGGCCGTGGTGGTGCTGCCAACCGTGACTACCGCAAGTTCGGCGGTGGTGGCGGTGGCGGCGGCGGCTTCGGCGGCAGCGGCGGTGGTTTCAACGGCCCCCCTCAGGGTGGTGCTGGAGGCTACGGCGGCGGTGCCGGTGGCTACGGAGGTGGTGGCTACAGCGGCGGCGGCGGCGGCGGCTACGGTGGTGGTGGCAGCTATGGCAACCCTGGCGGCCCTGGTGCCCAGTCCTCTTGGTGGTAAACAACACAATCCACCCAGGACACTTGCACCTTGTGAGGTGCATCCCGGTGCTAGCAGACAGGCATTTCTGCAGCACTCGATGTTTTTGATTTCCGGTTTTCTTTTTTTCCTTTACGTTACTCTGGTCGCACGACTTTGCATTTGGACGACACGGCGGCACCATGACCTGCGAAGACGGATGACTGCCCCTTCCCAACCGGCGAAGGCAGTATTCAGTCCCAGGGCTTTCACGAAGCATGTGATAGATTGCGTTTCTTTTGATTTCGGCACACTCCTCGCTTGATACCCTTAGACCGAGATGTGGGGAGCTGGAAGACGTTGACAGCAAGCAGTGGTGCGGACACGGATCTAGGTTCTTACACAGAACGCTGGATCTGGACACAGCATCGCAACGATTATGTTTTCGCCGTCTACCTGGGTTTTCCTTTCCCCCTTTACCCCGAGGGCATTTTGCGCGCTTTCACGATAGAGGGTCATGTTATCGCCGTGCAGACACACATAGACAAAAGTGGATTTCTCGGTTCTCTGGTGACGAATCGCTCGCTGGTCCTCATGGGGATGGGGACCAGAGGGAGAGCGATGAGCGCATGGCAGGGAACGAAGGATGACGGTCAACGACAGGACGGTTATCTCTGTTTTTTTCAACACGTCGGAGAGCACGAGCGTTGCCGCGCGACGCCCACAGGTTATGGATTTTGGTTTGGGCGACACGGCATGGAACGGAAAACAAAAGCTCTTGCTCTTTGCAAGTCAGGGACATGGACATGATGAAGGCTTTGACCTGGCCGGGATGGAATGGCCGGGCCATGAGGCTTCTGAAGACGGGACCACGAATGCTACGAAAGGGAGTAGCCGTGGACTCAGTTCCCGTGGTAGAACAGACAACCAGACTGGACTGAGGAGTCCAAGTAAAAAAACGCATTGCATTTACTCTTATGTCTTGATTTGATGTGACGTGATGTGTGAGTTGAATGTCTCAGATGATCCAATCGGAGCAGACGTGTTAGCCAAAGCTGCTGAAGATTCGGAAAGAATAGCGGCACGCGGGTCAAGAATCCAACAAGGCCGGTATAAGAATATCAGCTAAACCTTCCATTAGGATAGCTATAAAAGTATGATGAGAATGGTGGGATATTAATCTAACATCATGTCTCTTCTAATGACTTAGTATTCTTGTTGATGATTTTTTATGATGATATGGATGCCTTTCTTGAGGTGTGGGCGGAAAGAGCTGGAGGTGTGCCGGACCGTCCCAAGACCAGATCAGCTGGTGGCAGCAGCTGGCCCCTCCATTCCGAGGCTTACACGTCAAGGAGTGAGGCTGGCTGAAGGCTGACAGGCAGGAGATGGAGAAATTTCACAGCCAAGATTTTTGAAAGAAGCAGGAGAATGATACGATTGTTGCAGGTTATGGTAGATATTTCAGGTACTTTAACTTCAGCCTGTCGATAGAAAATGAACACAATGACGTTGAGCCAGGTTCAAGAGGCAGCCAGCCAAGAACGTGGAAGGAGCCCGCAGCTCAGCCCCCCGTTGGAGCTTCCCCCCACACTGCCACTACCATTTCCCCGCCCAAAACTTGAGACTTGCCAACTCCAACAATTCATGAGATTCTGGTCAAGTTCTTCTTTGTGCATGTTCACCTCCCTTGAGAGTAGAGCGCGCATACTGTATCCAAAGCCGTCGTAGGCCCTTGCTCTGCTTCCATCTCTCTACCTCTTTACCCCAACCGCCGAAGCGCACGGCAGTTTCGGACCCGACTAGGCCGAGCAACTAGCCGACCATGGGCGTCTTTGACAGCCTCGACTCGGGTCTCACTGAGCTGCTCGGGCAGTGGAACATCTACTCGACCGGCCTGGTGACGCTTCTTCTCGCTCTTGTCTCGTACCGCGTCATCGCGACCCGCGAGCCCGATGTCCATCCCATGCTCCTGGCCCGCCAGGCGACCCCATCTTCAGTCCGAAATGAGGGAGAGAGTCCCGTATACCGATCGCAGGCTGCCCCCCACGGCATGCCCCTCAACGCCGGTCTAAATGTGAAGGATGCTGGAGCTTCCAAGTGGTCTCGCGGCCGCAACGGCGACCTGAGGGATGTCTGGAGGAAGGCCGCCACGGGTGGTGAGGAGGGTGCCACTGGACGACTGTTGACTGTTTTGGGATCTCAGAATGTTGTTGACCATAAGCTTGGTACGAGATCAGCTTCTGCTGTGGGTAGACTTGAAATCACTAACTTGACCAAGAGGACATCACCCGACAGATCAACCTCATCGGACAGCACATCGCGGAAGCCGGCGGCATTAGAGTTGCCGTTTACTTGCCAAACTCGATTGAACTCCTAGTGACGCTCTTCGCCTGCAGCTTCTACCCGAACTTGACCACAGTCTTGATCCCATTCGATGTTTCCAACGACGAACTTGTTTCCATGCTACGCCGTTCCGCTGTCGATACCTTGGTTACCGCTCCCGGCTCGTTCCCCTTCGATGCTGTTATCCAGGCCTATCCTTCCCTGCGACAGCTCATCTGGGTCACGGACGAGGGAAGCAACCACATGGACTGGAATGAGGTGCCCGAGGGCACCGGCAGCAAGATCAACGTTGCTACCTGGCAGGATATCCTTCGCGACACCCCCGCGCACGCTGGTGGCGAGCTGCCAGAAACTGATCCTGAGAAGACTCCTATGGACGTCGTCACCTTTTGGCAGACTGAGCCCGGTCAGGTTGAGGATATGGTGCGCTTCAGCCAGGCAAACCTGGTTTCTGCCATCGCTGCTCAGCTCGCGGCCATTCCCACCAAGGAGCGTATCAACCCTTCTGACCTCTTTCTTCCCGCCGACTCTCTCGCCAATGTGCACACACTAGTGCTCACTTTGACGGCACTGTACTCGAATGCCTCAGTTGCCCTGAACTCGGTCGCTGGTAGGTCGCCTGATCTGGTACTTGCAACTCAGGGGGTTGCCCCTACGATTCTTGTGGCAAGCCCCGATGCTCTACTCGCAACCCATGAGGAGTCTACGTCCAAGCTATCTTCGCCCATGGCCAAGGCCTCGCACATCCTCGCCACCCGGTCTTTGGTTCTGGAAGGAATCCACTCTCCATCAAACTTGCTGTCCGGCTTCTCCTCTGGCGCATCTCCGGCTCTTGGAACGACTCCTGGCAAGCTCCGTCTCGTGTATGTTGCCGAGCGTGCAGGATCCGATACCCCTCTCTTGTCGGCCACTGTTCTGTCGGATCTGCGAGTTTTTACAGGGGCCAGGGTTGTGTACGCCTTGACGGCTGCCAAGGTGGCTGGCGCCATCAGCCAGACTGCATTCTTCGACTATCGACTCTGCAATGACGTCAAGAGCCACTTTGGATCGCCGCTCACCAGTGTGGAGGTGTTTTTGAAGGATACTGGTGCTCACAAGACGACCGATGAGAAGATCGAAGGCGACGTAAGTTTCTATTCAATGACATATGACATGGGACATATCGCTGACTGGGTGTAGATTGTGGTGAGAGGACCTTGCGTCGCGGGAGGAGAGGTCAATATTGGAATTCCTGGAAAGATTCGAGACGACAACACGCTTGCTTATGCTTAGTGATCATATAAGTGATCAGAAAGCAATGATGATTATGATGGATACCGGTTGACATATGGGGTGAATTTTTATTTGGTAGCCCTGAGAGAGGACATTTCCTGGGAGGGGCTCAAGTAGGTTGATTTCTTTACTACCAGGTGGGGATGGTGTCAAGCCCCTGCTTGGCAAACATTGGTCTCGGCAGTGTCTGGGATTCTAGCCCTACAGCCGGGGAGGATAGATGAGGATTTCTATAAATACAGGTCCTTTTATTGATATCTTTATATCTTAATGCCGTGTCACGCGACCATTGTTGTTTGGTTGAGCGTTGGAGGTTGCCTACCCTAAACATGTCATTTCACGAAATTGCGCTGGCCCGTTCACGAGAAATAGAAAGGATGTTTAAATGATGACGTCGAGAAAATGGAGCGGGCTCGAGATGACGGTTGACTAGTGTAGATCATAATGTGATAGACAATCACGAGATGGCGGGATCAGCAACGATCATTGACGGTGTTTTTTGTCTATGAGTGTCGTTGTCGATAACATCATTTTTCTTTGGAGTTTTAGGTCCAAGGGACAAAGGGGAAAAAGGGACACAATGAGAGGGCAGGCGGGCAAGCAAGCAAGCAAGTGGATGTCTCGGCTGCACAGTCCACGTGGAATCGGCCGAGATGGTTGCACCGAATCCAGATGGAAATTAGCGCTAAGCCCCGGGGCCATGGGCCAAAGGGCGTTTTCCTTTTTTGCCTCGAGGCTTGCTTTGGCAGATCTGATGCTCGATCCTTTCACCCGTGCCCTTGGGTGCGACTACGGCAGAGTCGATCATTTCGAGTACGTCGTACCCGGCACCGTCAAGTCCCGCCAAGACGGGCAAGGGATCCGACAGACTGGGAAAAAGAAAAGAGGCACAGTTGTCAGTTGTACTGTCGGGGCTGTATCCTGTGAAATGACAAGAAAGATTGCAATGTCATGGGAGGAGACACAAGACCAAGACAGATGCCCCTGTCCCTGCGAGTACCCCTTGACCCCCTGCAGATTTTCCACTTCCAGCGGAGCGGATGCGGGCTTGTTATTCCCGGTTTGGTAGCGAGCGTGACAAGGGACCGAGGGGTAATAATAATAATAATAATGTCACGGGTTACCACGTAGACATTTGGAGGAAGAATGGAAGGATGAAGCTGGTTCTTAAGAGATGAGGAGAAGACATTGATCATCGTGAGGGATACATTAGGTTCCCATCCATGCCATGGAAAGATTCCAGGTTGTAGAAGCTTGTAGCTAGCTAGTGCTTGTAGAGGCGACCTGAACTTACAAATGACTAGCCGACAACAGGCACCTCCATCAGCCTAGACTTGGCTAGCGCTGAAATAGATCAGACGGAGTTGTACCCAGCAATAAGGGTCCATAGGCAAAGGTACCTTCACATTGGCAGATCAGCTTTGATTTGGTTCGGTCGGTGCGCTATAGAACCCAGCAAATATTAACAATGGAACCTGGGGCCTGGCACCTGGGCAGCGAGAAAGAGCAGATGATCCCGCAATAGGGGACCTTGTACCGCCACCCAAGATGCTACTCCAACTGGGCTAACGTTGACTGTATTGGTCTAGAGTAGTATCCTATCCCCATTTACCTTTTTTTTTTTCTCACTTCCCTTCTCCCCCCCATGCCATGCTCTGGGCCTTCTTTTCTGGTCATCCATGTTTTGAACGGGTCCTCCGGCCAAGCCATAGAATACCACACCACCAAAGGCAGTCCACCACCACCTTCCCTCCTCTTCCTTTCCCATAACACCACCTCTCGACTTCAGTTTCAACAACTCCAACAACCGAGTCGAGTAGTCGTCGAGTGCCATGAGATCGCCTTGAAAGGGGGAACAACAATAACAATATCGGACGGGAAGCTTTCTTATCTTGTCAACTTCTTCCCCCCCCGCTCCCCCTTTCGGCGACGCCGTCTAGCTCTCTGTCTCTGTCTTTTTTTTCCACCCCCGCGTGCCTATCGCTCACATCCAGATTCAATCCCAATCACCTCACATTTGGCCGACAAGCTCTCACTCGTCGCATCTGGATGTCGCAACTCCTCGTCGCTTTCGCGCCCGCTCACGCAAAGCACCCTCGTCCATCCACTCGCCCCTCGATGAGCCATCATGACCGTTCGGCGGCAACGGCCACCGCCAAACCCGCCGGGGCGAATAGCTCCAACAACACCTCGGCGAGTACTCGCGTGCCCGCCGGTATGAAGAAGATCTCGAGGCTGTTCGCCTTTACGCGACTCGGCCGCGGCCGCCCCGACAGCGCAAACGGCCACCACCCTGAATGGGATTCAGCTTCTACCCGTGAGAGCTCACCGGACGTTCACCAGCTCACGTCGCGACGGCGCCGCGCGGACCCAGAGGCGAGGAAGCCTGCCAGGAACGGTCTGAGCCTCCTCGTTGCTGACGACGACCACCCGCCCTGCTCCATCTGCGCGACCATCGATTTTCCCTGTTTGCTAAACTGGCGGCCCGGCCAGCCGCGACCCTGGATCCCGCTGGCTCACACCCTCGCAGAGTTGTCCGCATGCCCCTACTGCATCTTCTTTCAGGCCCTGGTGGGTGCTGAACCTGATTTGACGCGCAAGTTTACACCCTACCTGCGCATTCGGCAGGCATTTGAGCGTCTCGGTGTTGGAGAGAAGCATGAGCTTGGAGGCGCCGTATTGTTCGAAGTCTCGACCAAGAGCAAGACCCTGCCATGGGGCTACATCGTTCGTGTCGTCGAGGGGAACGACGACGTCGCTGGGTATAGAGAGGCCACTCCTGCGATTCGAGGTCGCATCATTCCGCCCAAGCTTGACCCTGCGTTGCCCCGGACCTGGATCGACTTTTGCTTGACGAATCACTCCCATACGACATGCAGTTCCCGAGAGCCACCGATCCGAGGCCTCAAGCTGATTGACTGTCGCGAGGAGGAAGTGGTATTTGTGGACGACCTCAACGCCGGGGCGATCGAGTATGTCACGCTGAGCTATGTACGGGGCAGCCCTTCCGAGATCGAGTCAGATCAGCTCAGCGGCTTGCCTGAGGTGCTGCCTCCATTGGTAGCCGACGCCATGTCCGTGACGAGGTCTCTTGGGTACAGATATCTCTGGATCGATCGGTACTGCTTCCCTCAGTACAATGCCGCGGAGCGACGGCGGCAGTTGGACAAGATGGGCGAGATTTACTCCCGCTCGACTCTCACCCTAATTGTTGCGGCGGGCGAGGGCATCAACGATGGCATTCCTGGCATTAGCGTCCCGCGTGAGGAGCAATTGTCACTTCAGACCGAGGCTGGATACTTTACTACTTCACTCATCAGGCCTGATGCTGAAGTAGCAAACTCCAAATGGGCTGCCCGCGGCTGGACATATCAGGAGGGTCTGTTATCCCGTCGACGCCTCGTCTTTACTTCTTCACAGATCTACTTCCAGTGCCAATCCCTCCACTGCCACGAAACCATCTCTTACCCTCTCAAGACGAAGCCAGCTCTCAACCTGGGCCGTGTATTCCCCCTCGACGGCGCAGGCACTCGCACGCGCGATTACAAGAACCAGGTCAACGGGTACCTCAACCGAGAATTCACATATCCGGATGACCGTCTCGATGCCTTCAGGGGCATCCTGGATCAATACGCCCACATGGATACTCCAATGGACAACATCCTTGGTCTCCCCCTCTACCACGCCAAGGACTTCAAAAACATGCCCTCCCCACCCACTCGAACAGATCGTCTTGCCATTGGCCTCGGCTGGCGATTGGATCCCGCAGGCGACACTGAGGTATCAACACATCCTATGTGTCTCCAAGGCCCATTCCCCTCCTGGACTTGGCTGGGTTGGAAGATCCGTCCCGAGTATACTGGTTACGGCCCCTATTTCAACCTCTATCAGGTCGGCGAGGACACACCTCTCATCGACAACATCTCTGCTGTACCCAGGATGACCATCTCAATTGGTTTCAAGGACGACAGGGTCCTCTCTTGGGAGCAACATGCCGACGCCATCACTGCACGCGCAACACCAATGTCTTTCCTCCGCCTCAAGACATACTGCTTCTCTATCCGCTTCACCGTTCGACCTCCCTCCGCCGGCTCGGCCTCGACTTCCTCATCCACCTCGAATGTCACCCTCACCTCTCCAGACCTCCGTGATACCCTTCGACCCTCCCTTGCCGCGATGCTCTTACGTGCCGGCTCGGATGCTGAGACCCCACCCGGTGATCACGAGCTCATAGGCGCCTTCATCTCTGGCCGGGACTGGGTGATCGACGAGACGTACGAGTCGGCAAACCTTCTCATCTGTGGCCGCCGCAATTGGGAACCCGATGGCGAACTTGTCCGTCTGGGTACCATGGAGCTCGGCGTTGGCGGCCTGATGGGCGTTGACGAGGACACGGCTGTCGTCAAGGGAGCTTTGAACGAGGAGAGGAGACTGGATGTTGAGCTGAGGGAACTCGACATCTACTAAGCTCTCTCTAATGACCCCCCCTATGATTATCACATCTACATCTACACTACAACTGCAACTGCAACTGCAAC